>JASFDH010001045.1:0-17325 GCA_036937195.1 Nidularia pulvinata
CACGCTCAGCCTCTCCCCAACCTACAGCTCACAGTTCATCGTCAGCAGACAGTTGACTAGGAAGCGTCGAAGCTGGAGGTGAAGAAGAGCAAACTCAAAGCCTTGCTCCGTAAGATTCGGGCCCAGGGCCATTCTACGAAGCCGTATTACAATGACGCTGACAGGGATCTATTTCGACAGACCCCGAGGCGGAAGGGTGGGCAAGTTCCGAGCGCGCCATCGTCGCGCAACTTTCCCCGCACGTGATTCGTGCACAGTCAGCGAGCTCGCCATCATTGCCAATCCTCTGCCCAACTTGAGGCTTGTCGTCGACATACTTACGTGGGGCTTGCGGGGACAGAGGAAAAATGCTTTATCATCCCGGCGGGGGCTCTTTTTTTCTTATAATCCCACTTCTGAGTCGGGTCTGTGCCACATTACTTCCTCTACGCTCCTCGTGTCATACAGTCCCTGCATAGACGTATTAACGTCGTACCCCCCCGGCCGACTTCTCGGATCTTAGACCCTTCTGTCTCATAATCGATTTCGAGGACCTCGCTTCGCTTGGCTGTTATCGCTAGATCGCACCTTCTGCGAGCGAAATACCACTAGCTAGCCAACTACCACCTCCTACCAGCCAGCCATGTCTCCCGCACTCATCAATGGGCACGTTAATGGTGTCCCTTCTACGAATGGTACCACCCCCAATGGCTTCTCCACTACCAACGGCGCGAACGGCCACGCCTCAGCCAATGGCACTAATGGCCACCCCACCACCAATGGCCATTCCACCCACACAGCTCTCGACGGCTTTGGCACGCGCGCGATCCACGTAGGCTCCGAGCCGAGCCCCGAGACAGGCGCAGTGATCCCCGCCATCTCGCTCAGCACGACCTTCAAGCAAGACGCAATCGGGGTGCATAAGGTGTGTGCTGCTCTAATCTCCCTCTCTAATGTCCTTCTCTTTCCTTTGTATCCAACTCTTTCCGTTCTATTCGACTATTTCCTTGCGTTTGCGTCTTTCTCATGCATCCAAACTCTCTTTTTGCGTCTGAGCGCTGCCCTTTGTCGCGTTGTTCACATTCGCCTCTCCCGCAATTCCGTGTACAACCATAGTCATGGACAATGAGCCACATTTCTTCGTCTTCTTGCAGTGCATTTGTCTCCTCCCCCCTTCCCCAGCTGCCCACTACTTTATTTGGCTTGAATGCATGCCCGTCCCGCTCGATGAGTCTTTCTTTATTCCCCGTGCGCCTGCGCCTTATCTTTCGCCGTGTGCCCAGGCCGCGCTTTACGAACGTCTTCCTCTCCGTTCTCCCTCTTCCTGATTCACTCAGTGCACCCATATCCTTCACCCTTCGAACCCTGCACCCATTCGTGTCCCACCATCCCTCCTGTCATATCCGCACCGCTTTTTTTCCACTCCCGCTTTCTGTACGAACCTATATCTTCTTCGGACGCAGCCAGGGCACTCCTTTACAAGTTTTTGGCCCTTGGTTCATGATGGGTTCGCGCCTTGCCATCGACGTTGCACCGCTCAATGAGCGACGTTTCTTTGTTTCTTCGCATGCCTGGACAGGGATTCGTGTTCCGTGTCTGATGTTTGCCCGGCATGCTTGCACCTCTTCTTCTTACCGCACGTACAGCCTTCGACGGGCATCGTTTTCTTACTCAGAAGTCGGCGGCATACCTAGGCGGCGTTGATGACTTGCTCCCCTTCTTCCGCGGCGTTCACGCCTTACGATATCCATTCTTCGAATCCTCGGCCGTTCCCGGGCATAGATTCATATTACGCCTCGCAGCGCGTGGTGTCTTCTACTCTGGCTTCGCTTATAGCTTCATTTTTGAAACCTTCCGAATTCGAGCTAAGCTTCAGCATGCACTTGTACTTTTTTTCTTGCTTGTACCTTTCGATCGCCGATCTGCTCCCACTCTTTTGTTCATTCTTTCCTCACATTCATCTGTTCTTACTTCATACTTATCTTTCCACGTCCTCTTTTCATCTTTTAATCTCGTCTCAACACCTCACTAACCCCCTTTCCCTCTCCATAGGGCTACGAATACTCGCGCTCCTCCAACCCAAACCGGGCTGCTCTCGAGACCACCCTTGCCTCGCTCGAATCCGGCGGCGCGCACGCCCTCGCCTTCGCATCTGGCTCCGCCGCCACCGCCACTGTTCTGCAGTCTCTTGGACCCGGCGCGCACATTATAAGTGTGAATGATGTTTATGGCGGGACGTTCAGGTACATGACCAAGGTTGCGGGCGTGGGGCAGGGGCTGGAGACGACGTTTTTGGATCTAGAACGGCTGTTAGGGGATGAGGATGGGGAGCAGACGGTGTTGAGTGCTATTCGTGAGAACACCAAGGTTCGTTTTACCCCCAACTTACCCGTTTTCTTCACCAAGCTAACTAACCCACAGCTCATCTGGGTCGAAACCCCCACGAACCCGACGCTCCGGCTCATCTCCCTCTCGCGCCTCTCTACCCTCCTCGCCACGCTTCCCGAAGGCAGGCGCCCCCTCCTCGCAGTCGACAACACCTTCCTCTCCCCCTTCTTCTCCTCCCCGCTCCTCCTCGGGGCCGACATCGTGCTGCACTCGCTCACGAAGTACATCAACGGGCACTCAGACGTCGTCATGGGCGCCATCGTACTCCCAGCTCGCCACACAGCGCTCCTCGAGAAACTCAAGTTCCTCCAAAACGCGGCCGGAGCGGTGCCAAGCGCGTTTGACTCGTGGCTCGCGCAGAGGGGTATGAAGACGCTGCATTTGAGGATGAAGGCGCATGGGGTGAATGCATTGAAGGTGGCGAGGGCACTGGAGCAGAGCGAGTATGTGGAGGAGGTGATCTACCCAGGGCTTAAGAGCCACCCGCGGAACAAGCTCGCGTACGCGTCGCTCTCCCCGCACGCGAAGGCATGGGTCGACGCCCTCCCGGCGGAGGAAAAGCAGGGCGGGTTCCCGTACGGAGGCATGATCTCCGTCCGTCTGCGCCCCCTCTCCTCTGCTTCGACCGACTCCCCCGCCTTCCTCGCCGCTGATCGCTTCCTCACCTCCCTCCGCCTCTTCACCCTCGCCGAGTCCCTGGGCGGCGTCGAGTCCCTCGCGGAGCACCCCGCACGCATGACGCACGGGTCGATCCCGCCGAAAGAGCGGGAGGAGCTGGGGATTGGGGAGGGGCTGGTCAGGTTGAGTGTCGGGGTTGAGGAGGGGGCGGATTTGGTGGCGGATGTGTTGGGTGCGTTGGAGAGGGTTTATGCTGGGGAGGCGTAGAGGCTATCGGGATTCTGCACGTACTCGGAGCGCTTGATGTGCTTCCGAGTTTGTGCCTATTCGCATAGATGGGGTTTGGTGTATGTATATAGTTACTTACAAGAATTTGTGTTAATTAAGCAAGCAAGCATATTTTATCTAACTACTCTGGATGCGATGGCTTAACATTCGAATCTGCATAGGTCGGAGTTGTATCGCCGACGGACACCGGAGCGCTTGAGAGCGGTCATTGACAAGAATCTGCGTTTGAAAGTCCTACTGATCATCGTGCAACTGCACCATCGTCCTCTTCATTAACTACTACGATGGATCACTATTTGCTTATTTTAACCCGATGCGCCAGGAGCCTGTGTTCAAGGTAGAAATACGTGTGTTCCTGTACAAGAATCATCTGGATATCCCATTTGCGTCCCGGTTTATGTCTCGTGTTGGACACTCCGTCAGTAAGCTTTGCATCAAAATCCCCAACCCGGATAAGCCAGACATAGCCCATCCAGTCAACGAGTGCTCTCTGCTCATACAACTTTAAGCAGAGAATTATCAGAACTACTCCGAAGTTAAATTATTTAGGTGTCTCGATCTGCACTCCATACAAGTGGAATGGATAAAACTTTTCATCCTGGAAGGGTGTCCCAGTTGGAAAATTACCACTGCTAAAATGGAGTCCCTCGTGCACTCCATCCTCCTCACACTTCCTTCTCCCACGACATTAGGATAACATTCATGATTGACCATAATTAAGGCAGTCATATACTGAACGCTCTGGAGACGTTCGACTGGGCGGAATTTGCTCACTTCCTTTATAGAGACTTATTCTGTGATCTGAAGCAACTAAAATCAAATTGGATGATCGTTCTGTTACAGAAAGAAGTGAAGAAGACCTGGTGGAATTTTCGGCGCTTATATGCGGAAGAATTGAGGAAGCTGATATATTGGAACTACTGCCGATGGAGACTGCGAAAGATCGTATTAGTTACGTTTTCTAAATCATTCATCGCAGGTGTTCATCAACGTTTTATCCTAATAGTTGCCTGATACTGTAAGTCATTCTACGCATTTCAAAGTATTCATTAATTTTAACAGAGCGTACCATGGCAGTATCAAGGACATGATAAGCATACAAGTGCTGTCGAAGATGCAACATAGATAAGAGAATGAATACTTAATGAGGAAAATATGGAGCAGATTATGAGATATAATGGAATGCGACTTCTATAACATATATATAAGATAAGCTTCTGCTCGTACTCACAATCTAATTCATCACGTACACTTAGACAATGTAATACTTGACTTTTGAATTCACTGGATGGCATAACAATCCTGTCAACATTTAAATGCTCATGGTTGAATTTTAGTTCCGCTGGAAATAAGAACAGTGCTAAACCACCTCAACTCCTTTTCTTCCATCCAAATGCCATCAATCTGGCGTTCTCTATCATTTCCGTAGATTTTCACTGCTGCAGAATATAAAATCTGGATGCCTTTCAACTTATCCAACGGCTCTTTCTAACGATGCGATAAATCGTATCCTATAAATTGCACATTGAACCCGACTGATAGAAATTTCTTAATTATGGAAAAATAGAACGCAAATAATTTACAGCTAATTGTTAATCGATAGACCCACCGCCAAAAAATAGGCTAGGGTTTTTGTTTATTGTGGTGCCTATACATACAGATCGTCCGGGGCATGTGATCATAGTCTTGAGAATTCCGAATCCAAATCTGAACATCATTTTCAATTTGAGCAACGTTTAGAGCCCTCATCTATATCTTAAACCATCGCCGTAGGAAAGTGTCGACATATCTCACCAGAGGTCAAACGGCAGTTTGTAGCAAAGTCTGCATCGATGGCCCCTCTTGAGATCCAGAAAGCAACGGGGATATCCAAAAGAATTGTCAATCATGTCCTGGTACTTGGGATGTGATACTATATTTATACAGAACAGCGCACTAACTCGTTAAGTTGTTCAGTGTAAACACCAAGAACGATAAGTATACAAATGGGTCCTTTCATGGATTATTCTCGCCTTGTCCATCTTCTGTAACATATGTAGGTGGAAGAGATCCTCGAAAAGGAGGGTTGAAGCTTCTTGGCTCAGATGCGTTTAAATTATTTGCCGATCGTAGCATCGCCTCTGCCGTATCGGATGGCATTCGACGCCCATTGGCAAGGGAATATATAATTCGCCGAAGGTCCTCCGCTTGAGTTTCAAGCATTGCAATTTCACGTTGCACTACATCTTGAGCAGGAGATGCTAGAGTTGTAGATGGGATAACTGGGATCACAGGTGCTGCAGGCGAGACCTTCCCAGAAGTGGAAGATATTAACCGTGCATTCATCGACATAGAGGTGCCTCTAAAAGGCTGCAATTCTCCATTTTCCAATGATCCTATAATATTTGGATTTATACGTTAGAAAAATTGCATACCTTTGCATTCGGAGAGTTGAAAGTAAGTCTATACCATTGGTGTGAGGCAATTGCTTCGTTTTTTGTATTCTCCACCAGATGACGGTGATGAGGAAGGATAGAAAAACCAATCCACCTATTATACCACCAATGATTGGGCCCTTAGACCTGGTATTGCTCGCCATAGGAACAACTGACATCGACACTCCAGGCTCAGATCCTGAAGTAGAGAAACTAGGAGTAGCGGAGAGCATGACACCTGCATTGAAAGTCGTACTTTGGGTGTTAAAGGATGCGCTGCCTGATAGTGTGTTGGATGTGGGATTGCCTATGTTCTGGCCTTCGGTATTGAGCCCTGGTAGCAATGTATTTGACGCACCATCAGTCTGTACTTGCGTTTTTGCCTCTGTAGCTGGAACACTGCCCTCGCTGGGAGTGACTGTCCTTACGATCGTTATAGGGATCGTAGTAGTAAACGTATTTGTGAAAGTTCCAGTGATTGGGCTAACTATCCACACTTCAATACAGCAGAATTAATTGATCAAAAAAGAGCAGCAAATCACCTTCAGTAGTAGTGGTAGTGAATGTGGTAGTAAACTGTCTTACAAAAGTCGTTGTAGTGGCCATCCCGAATGCTGCAGTAGCGTTTGTACCAAAAAAGGCGAGACGGAACTTGGACTAAAATAAAATACACGACGCACGTCAGATTTCCTGTGCAAGGTGAGAGTAAAAATTGATAATAAAAACCGGAAGCTTTGTCAGATCAAGAGCTCGAGTGCTAGCCTATACTCACGTAGAATAACAATGACTGAGAAGTTGAGAAATTTTCTCCTTGCGATAAAGTGATGTTGATTGTATGAGAAATTCCAGCTACCTGTCTGGTCACTGCATTGGAACGTGACGATAGGAGAAAGATACGTCTTTGGATAGAAGGGGCAGTATTCGTCGATTGCCTGGGTAGATTGCCTGGGTATATAGATCCTGTAGAGTTTCCCACGATCAATGAACCTCACAGTATGATTGCAACCGGGCTTTCGTGACAATCATGCAGTCGCTATCCGCCATTATGGCACATTTATCTTTCTAATAGAGGCTGAAGCTGTACTATCCACAACTGACGGAATATAGGTGTGTGAGAGCAGGCATAAATCAGTATGGGCCTTGCGAGTTGTATTCTAGCCATCGATATGCGATATTCCTGAAGCAGTCTTCCAAAGCGCCAGAGGTGCCTCTGTTGTAGAAGATCGGCGAAAGAGTTCGGAAATAGAACTTGATGGTATGTGGCAAAATATGATATAGATGTTGGAATAATGGGCGCTCGTTTGCGAGCGTTTCGCGATGCACTGCATTTCGCATATTTACATTTTCCTTTTAGTTTACATTTCTGTGGCTTTTCACTAAATATCCTATTTTGCATATTTGTTTCGGATCTTATAGTATATAAGTAGTTTACAATTGTTGTATGTACTCATCCGTTTGCCTCTCGAGCTCACCGAGGTCAAACGCGAATCCACTGCTTTGTGATCGACTACGAGGCGTGCACTTTTATTTTAACAATAGATTAGTGCAACCATCTTATCAAGCTGGATTTAAAGCAAATCCATAGCAGGGGGCGCCGTGAGTTCAGGAACGTTTCTATGGGATTGTATCGCGCTGTCATCATATCATGCAGGTTACATAATAGTTGAGCTGTAATCACTTTAACACTTGGAAACATGTTCCTACCTCATCCGTGATCCCTTATGTTGGAATATTGGTTAGTACAAACGATTCCATCCCCATCTACGATTTCTATATTTAGTACTACGTATCTCACCTCACTATTTAGCCACCGTTATGCAGATTTTATGGTTAGTTGATTCATATGCCTCTATCTCGTTAGTTTTATTACGTAGTCTTTGGCTCGAGAATATGTACTTAAAGACACCTACTTGTACAGTATTCACTACGCGTTTACCTCTGATTTATTGCGGTTTTCTCGTATTTCCTACGCTTGCTATCGTCCTTACAATACCTTAGTGGACTGACAATGCACAGTAGCCAGGCATTTAGAGAACAGAAAACTATACATTAGGTAGAGTTTTCTAGGATGATACGTACAGCTTGTAGAAGCCCGAGAATCAGATAACCATATGCGCTACAGAGCACCGGTGAGGGGAGGGAGAAGGAAGAAGAGCGACTCCTTTGACATTGTGAGGAAAGGGCGAACAACACGACACTATCTCCTTGAGATTCTCTGCTACATCGTCCGTTGGCTCCGTACTTGATTTGTTGGTCCGTCCCTAAATTGTTGGACGGCTTCCTGTCACAAAAGAAGCCCCAACGCTGAGGGAAAATGGCGTCGTACATATGAACGCAAGAATAAATAAATAGATAAAAATATAACTGCTATAACTGAGTTCATGCTTGATTCTGGATAGCACTATGGCTCTCTCTGTGTCCCGAGTCTGTAATATACGCGGGCGGCGCAGATTCTGGTACAGAAACCCGCAAACTCTCAATTCTAAAGTGTCCTTGATAGGGTTCCCTCGGGGGATCGTCTTCCCCTTCAGATGGATTCCGGCGGTCGATGGCAAGCACTTGCACGAGCTGGCGCAGACTGTCTACCTGACTCGTAAGCGTTGTAATGTAGCGTTGTGATGGATCCTGTACATCTAGAGCAGTATTGGGAAGAGAGGGCAGTGCTGCTGGTATTGTTGAGGGAGGAGGAATGCCTTTCACTGGAGAAATTAAACCTGGTGACCTTGCGACGACGGTGAAAGGTTGCATTTCTGCCCGTCCCAAGGACGATGACGCTACAGAAGGAAATTAATATATTTTCTTATGGAAAAAAATATAAAAGTGATACCATTTCCAGGGCTGCTTCTCGCTCGTCTTATTCTCCACCAAAAGACGACCAAAATCAAAAATAAGCAAGACAGAGCGCCTATTACTCCACCTATAATCTGTGCCTTAGAAGTGCTAGTGCTCCTTGGCCGAGGAATGCCGGCAGTACCATTTGTAGGTGTAACCGATCCTGTGAAAGACGCCAAGCTAGCAGTACTGGAGACAGAGATCCCTGTGCTCCGGCTTGTAAGCTGGCTATTAGAACTGACGGTACTCTGACCCGTAGAGCTTCCTGTGTTCTGGACGTTACTATTATCTCCGAGTGTGGATGTCGGTATGTCCGCTGCGCTATCGGGAAGTGACTTTGTCACAGTCGCGGTCGCAGTTACGGTGACGGGGGCCTGGGCTATCTGACTGTTCTTCAGGGCCTTGTTTACCGGAAGATCTGTGGGTACCTCTGGGGTGAGTGTCCTAAGAATCGTTCTTGGAAACGTAGTAGTGAATGTGTTTGTGAACGTTCTGGATGGAGCCACTTTCATCATTTTAGAAAAAGATAATTTTTATTATTAAAGAGTCCTCATACGTTCAGTTCTGGTCGTAGTGAAAGTTGTGGTGAACTCGAAGATGAATGTCGCTGTGGTGGCCATCCCGGATGAGCAAGGCGACGAATTGTTTAGTACCGATTTTGATCAAAGACGGGAACTAGGCTAAGAATTGAAGCTTAAAGGCTGCAGTGGATCATAATTAGTGACCGACCAGTGGAAGTACCAGTTATTGGTGTTGTTCGAGCTCACCTTCGTGAACAAAGATGAAAATGCCTGTTGCCTGTAAGGTGGCGAGCAAATAGGTAGTAAAATTACCTTGGAGACTTCCATGATCAAGAAAGTGGCCGTCCAACACGTATCATAGTACCAGTAAACGTCAGATGATGCATATTTTGGGAGTGGTAAGAATACAGGATCAGAATCCCGTTGATAGACAGTACGTGCTCATATCGGCACATTAAGTATACGGATCATGTCGTCAATCTTCCACTTTTGAGCATCGTTGTTTCAGTTGGTCGTGAATGAGGGAAGCACAGCCACTCATCTATGCCCGAAAAGCAGTCACGGGAAACTAAACCTGTACACAGCCACCTTTCGCTCTACCACTTCTCCGACAGCTTGCTCCCCCTTCATCAATATGCCTTGTTCTCCGACTTCTGCACGATTGGGAATGAAATTTGGATCTAGCTACTATGTTTTTATACGACTGTACATGCGCATAGCCATGTCATGATGAGGTTTTACGTGTTGTAAAGGATTGGGCGTTGGGAACGAAGTAGTTGTGTGTCCGTCTTCTATGTGTCAAATCTCAAATTTGGACTTTGTGAAGATCCAGTCGAGGTGGGCTGTTCCCCTTACTGATCCCAACGAATTTGCACAGAAGGATAACACAAAATGTCGATAACCTTTTCCCAGTGTCGTTTCTGATGGTAAGCATGTCAAATCCTTGTGCTTTCGATCCCTACTTTCGCTGATGGTAGCCCGCAGCGCATTCACCGACACGGATTGCTCATGTTTTTATATATCGAGGCTAGTTCTAGGGATACCCCTACCTTCCCTGAGGTCAGGCAGGACATCCAGGGGGAACACCACAGGGTCCTATCAATATCTTCGGGTGCTTCTTTCAGCTCCGTGCCTTGAATTACCTCCGTGCGTCCTATCGTAATGTCTTTGAAGTTCGTCGAGAACGGATGCTACTGTACATGACACACGATGCGCGTTGCAAATGTGACCCATTGACAGCCTTAAGTCAAGGCGTTGGAGTCCTAAGCATGGGAAGAGAGGAGTTGGTAGACCTGATTTTGACCTGATGGTACCTGGCTTCATCTTTTCAACAATAGATTGTTAGCTAAGTCCAGGCCGATCAGTATAAAAGCTGGGATAACTTTCACTTTCATTTCAACCTTGTCTCCCCCTCGATCGCCGAAAGACCTTCGTTGATACATCCACATACTCATTCCACGCTATCTCCGAGCATCATGTCTACCGATAACATGACCATTCAACTGCCTGGGGATATCCATCAAACAGGTTCCACGCCTGGTCAAGTAACAAATTTTGAGGTAAGTAATTTGCAGGTTATGGTGAAATAGTTTTCGACTGAATATGCGCCGATTTGCCTTAGGATTTCGCCGCCACAGATAGCATGGTTACGACTATCCTCGAGCCCAAGTACGCTGAACTTGCAGATGCGATCCTACGTGGTAATCCACCAGGTGCATCCGCCGTTCAACTCGGTCCTACTGGATCGTCGGTCTCGCGCCGTTATGCTGCAGCTTTGAGCAAATTGTGCCCTCCTAGTGAGTATTCGTTGTAAAGTAATGCCATGAACTTCGGCCCAGCGAAATACCAGACTCTACTGCCGATGTCGACAGAGAAGGCAATCCAAATGTGAATGAGCAATCCAAAAGATACAAGGAAGCCATAGAATGGTTGAGCGACGCCGACCCAACAACTTCTGGAAAGACAAGACTCCAATTATATGTAGAAAAGCAATGGCAGTATGCGGATGCGTACGAGAAAAAAGAGAAGGCCTTCAAGAATGCTTACGACCGTGCTATGAACGACCCGCAACACAAGATGGACGAACAACGACAACGAGCCTACAATCAGTGGGTCTCTCAAAACCAAAAGACGTATCGTGATAGGTTGCAGAGCGCCTACGTGGACTGGGTCATTTCCTCGAAGAAGCAGGAGGTTGAGTACCGGCTATCAATCGTCGATTCCCAGTCTGTGATAGGTGTTGTATGAAGTTAAATAAAGGTGTGTCGCCATCTCTTATGAAATCTCAAACGCATTTTAGTAATGCCTATTCAAAAGGAAGCCATGTACAACATCTAATCAAGTCACGAAAAATGCAGAATGAGAGAGGTTAATTTGTAGTCCACCTTTTCGTAACTTGTCAAGTCTCTCCTGCTGCTGTCTTTTCGGTGGTGGGCAAGACAAAGCAATGGCTTTAAGCCGAGAAATATTATCAACATCTCCTTTCACCCGTAAACTTTCAAGCCCTTGTCGGCATTCGAGTATTTCGATTATGGGATCGAGAGGGCTCGCAAGACATAGATATTCCAATAAGGGGGATAGGATGCCTGTGGAAAGCCCTTCCACCACTGAAGCCGTCAAGCAGATGTTCTCCGTCAGATGCAGCTCTTTTAAGGACGGGGAACACTCGAGTAGTAAGCCGAGATCGGTGCCAATAGCAATGTGCCCAACATAAAGTTTCTGCATAGTGCACGATGAACGGTGGATGAGGGAAGCGAAAGATGGCATGGACCATTGATGACCGGCATCTGGTTTGTTGAAATATCGAATTTCCAGCGTTTGAAGGACCGGAAGAATAAGCGGACGGAAGAATTCCACGTAGTTCATTGACCTAGAAAAACGAACGATGCAAGTGTGCAGATTGGATAATTCGATCATGGGTAGTGTCCTAAGATAACGAGAAGCATTGTCGTTTATGACACCCAGCTGAACGTTGATGTATTTAAGCGACGTGCACCCTTGTAAGATCGCGTGCCATGATTCTGGATGAAGCCACGGTGTGATTGAAAGTTTCTCCAGTCGTGACCACGGAAATTGGACGTGACGAAGATCAACATTCCGGGCATTGCATCCTTCAATCGTGATGCTGCGAAGGCGCGAGCGCCCTTGAAAAGCGTCCATAGAGGGTGTCACCGTGTGTGGTTCCCAGTCAGTTTGTATAAATAGCGATAATTCCTCGAGGAGAGGATAGGATCCACGACGAAGAGAAAGAAGTCGGTTTACTTCCATTCCAGGAAGTATACCGACCTTCAAGCTCTTCAACCGAGTTGAATACGGAATTACGAAGTCCATCAGCGGGGTGCCGAGCGTATAACTTTGCATAGCCACCCCAAAGAAATTACCCCGCAATTCTATGGATAAAGGGTGAAGCGGTTGAAGAGCAAATACTTTCGTCGCTGCTGACACTGCGAGTGAACCTTTGAGGGATTTTGGTTCCACGCACACCTTGAAATTGCACCACAGCTCCGGTAGGCCCATGGCTAGGTGTCTCCAATTCCTACAGACGTGGCAAAGGAGGAGTGGTGCCTCCATTGGAACTGGAGGAAGGATGATAGGTCCCGAAAGACAGGCCGAGAATATAAGTGCAATTATTTCTGGTGGTAACCTTTTATACGGTGCTATCAAGGTTTTCGAGCGTTCCATTCGTTTGACGATCAAAAGATGCTCAACTTCGAGGGCTTCGAGGTATTTTCGTTGTCTTGAAATCTCGCCCTCCAAATCCTTTAACCGCGTAGGTGCGGTCGATAGCCAGTTCTTTATCTCGTGGGCCTCTGAAGCAGATGGCATGATGACGTTTAACGAACGTTCAGGGTACAGATCAAGGCTATATCGCATCCTACATCGCTGAACTCAATATATGTTGTCCGAGTTCATAGATATCAAAACAAAGGCTGACCTTCTTACAATTCAACGTTAGAGTGGAGGCATTGGGGAGTGCTGATGCGAGAGAAGCGAGTAGTATGCATGTTTAAGTATACCAGACCTTTGAGTTTGACGTGTCATTGGATCGGAGTCATGTCCCACCGACAAGTGCGGTATCAATTCTGTATTTAAGTTAGATCGCCGGCTCTGTCTGCGTGCTACACCGGGCCGAAGATCTGTAGCAAGAGTCGTTCCGAGAAGTTGATAAGCCTTTGATTGAAGTAAAAATTACTTAGTATGGCCAAATGAAAAGATAAAGGTTATACAGGCATGTATTAATCTCTAGCTCAAAATACGATGGTATTACAATTTTATTAGTACGAGAAGCCAGAAATCCAAAAGATGAAGTCCATGAACAAATTATCCGGACCATACAGAGGGGCCGGGGCAGGTATAGGCAGTAGGAGCGGGGTCGTAGATGTTGACCATGACGGACTCATCTGAAGTCATAGTCATCAGCATAAGCATTCCAAAGAAAGACGGTAGAAGAAAGACTGACCATTCTTAGGAATATATCCAGGAATGGCGACCTTGGCCGGGTTTCCGTTGCCACCGTTCTCGATCTTGATTTGGGCGCAAGAGATGAAGAATTCGGGGGCCCCCGTGAGGTGCAGCCCAGCTTGCTCAATGCGCACGAGATACTGTAGAAGGAGGGTCAGTTATCCACGAGGGCATGAAGTGGAATGACGTCGCTTACCTCGCCTGACGGGGTGCTGGACGGAATCTTGGTTGTGAAAGTGCTCATTCCCAATGACGAGAACGAGAAAGGATCGAAGGTGGGTCCCCACTCAGCAATCTATATACTCAAGTTAGCAAGATGGTCGTCTCGATAAGAAATGTATCATGTAGACGTGCCTTAAACCAGTTAGTGCCACTTCCATCCCAGCCAGTAACATCCCCTGGGGCTTGCCCAAGGTAAATAGCCACTGGTCCTTTATGATAGATGCTGTTATCGAGATTGAACCCAATAGTATCCCCTGCGTTCACAGAGACAGTCTCCTCAGCCTGTGAGGGGCCAGCATTGCAGGTGATATCGGTGCCGACGTAGTCATGAACGGGGGAATTGTTTTGAGGTTGACGGACGGCCTTAGTCGAAGTCTTTGAGCCAGCGATGAGGGTATTGAAGATATCTGAGCGCAAGTCAGATATGAACGAAGGATGTCAAAGTCAACGAAGACTCACAATGCGCTGAGACGCTCTGCGCCAGAAGGGCGAAGCCGAGGATAGCAGCGAACTTCATGCTTATAAAGAATGTAAGTGTTGAGAGGGGTATTGACTGTAGGGATATAGGCGAAGAGTGTGCGAGTGAGATGGGTAGTCGACGAGCGAAGAAACCTCATATTTATAAGGTTTTGCAATGCCGATCATCGCCCATGTCGTGCAGAGAGTTCTTCACGCCGGAGGGCTTGATGAGTGATCCACCGGCAGGCAGATAGAACGACTCAGTCTGTATTATACATGAGCCAAAGCGATGTCCTCAAATATAACCCACATACTACATAACAAAATTGTTCGGGTCATCGTGGAAGCGTCCTGGTCCATCTCAATAGCAGCAGTGCAACTAAAATGCAGGAAGATCACAGCGAGTCAGCTATGCATCATAGATATAACGAAAAGACAACACTCTCAAAGATAATCCACTCACAAAAGAAGAATATGGATCGAGTAAGTCGTCAGTCCTTGCCTCCTGAAAGATGACCCCAGGAGGATGCTTCTATCATGACTCCCCTTTAGTGTCGACTTGCTTTGAGCCTGAGCTAAGTAGTTGCGGTGGAAATGGGGCTTAAAATTCTTTGTTTGAGCCTAATATTTTGCAAGGAGTAGTCAACAGCAGTCAGAAAAGTATTTCGTTCCACAACTGAGGGTAGAAGGTGTACATAGATATAGTCATTGTCGGTGGCGGGAACGGCGAAGGAAAGTTCGACGCGAATTCGATGTCCCACTGCAATTTATTACAAAGCCACGGCATTCGGTAAGTGACATTACCGACGTCACGTTCACGTCATTGCTTTAATCTTTCGGGCCGATGCATGGCTTCGCCTGAATATCGGCCCGATCTCAAACTCCGGAACGGCTTTGTCGATCCCATGTCGACGCGTCACTTTCGGTTGAACTACGTGTTATACCAGCAGCGTCCACTCTTCTTCAACCTCAAACAAAAATCTTAGTTGTATTTTTTGTCAGTGTATTCCGATATGCGCAACTTGAAGCATATAAGTATTGCTGACCAATCCGATTCTTTGCCTACTTATTGTAGCGCTTATCGATAACGACAGTAGATATGAACAGGTTAGTTCTACAATTGTATATAACGCCAGAGACTCATCCATACCACCTTTAAAGAGGTCCGATTATCCTTGTAAGTCGACTTATATGTTTAGTTCTACATACTAATGCATTTATTTCAGACAATCGACGAAGCTGAGGTACAATATTCCCAAAGACACCTATGTTTCCTGTTTCAAGAGTTCTCATGAATTCGTCTGCCTATTATAATTTAATAGTATCTTATTGATCAGTTGGTACCTTCGTTCCTTTTCCGGGACTGGAGAAATACAGACTCATTTTCTCCTACAGCCACCGCCATCCGCAGAAGATGACGAGCTGGTCAAGAAACTGCGAAAGCGCCTTCAAGATCTGCTGACGGAACTGAGAGCTGGCGCAGAAGGAAGTTCCGTTCGTGAAGCTTAGATCAATTGGAATGTCAAGAGGCAGACTAGAAATCTTGAAGAACCTCGCCACAACCTAGAACATCAGATAGCACTATAGTAAGGCCATGCTTCATTGTGCGAATAGCTCATGATCATTGATTTCCTTCTTTCCAAGTTCATACATACGACATATGCAACGCACGTTTCATTGGCTACATAAATTCGAATATAATAATCGATATATCCTCGTATCCTTCTAAATGCTCCCAAGGGTAAACTATTTCTCTTTTGTCATATCCGTAACTTGCAAGTAACTTCCCGCCTCCGGCAAGCTCTTCAATTGCAAGCTGTGGACAACTAGCTAGGGCACCGGCGTTTCTCATTATACTTGAGTACTTTGTTGTAAGATGAAATCTGTAGAAGTTGATTCACGGCTGGGCTAAAGATTGCTAATCTACAGAAGTAAAAAGGGTTGATGGTGACCGGGCCGCGCCGTCACCACCACCTAGACCACCAACCTTCGGTAGCCGTGAAACATTCGAATCTCCCACCTTCGCCACTGTAAGCCCAATTTATCTCAATCGAATTCCACGGCGAAGCACCCCGTAAATGCACCTGCATAGCGCCGCATCGGCATTCATAGGTATTCTAATCAGACCACCTTGTGCTATTCCTGATCATCCAAGCCGCATGTGTCTAATCGAGTACCCACAGTGATGCTTCAGCTCTAGTTTCCAGTGCGCCATGGTCTTTGAAATTATATCATGCAAAGAAAATCTTGCTCTAATACTAAGAGGCCTTGGTAGATTGTGGAATGTGCGTCCTGCCTGGGTCCTCGTTATACCGATTTTGAGCGTCTCTTGATCCGTAATTTTGCCAAATTCATATCCGCTGCGTTAATACAATATGTGCTGCCCTGAATACGTATGTGTTTGTATTGGTTCACACGGAATGGGTATAGCTTACCGACATGTCCACCATCCATGCGCCCAGCGGCATTTGCTTCCCTGAATTGCAATGATCTGAAGTAGCCAGGCTCCAACCAGTAACATTACCATCACTCTCTTCCTCCCACCTCCCGCACTTCGCATTCAATGGGCACGATGGAGCTTGCAGCGTGTATCTTCTCTCTAGTTTTCGTTATCCAGGTCTATCGTCGGTTTAGAAGATCCTCCTCTCTGCCGCTTCCTCCGGGTCCAAAGAAACTACCTTTAATTGGAAATATACTCGACCTGCCCACCAGCTACGAATGGGAGACGTATGCTCGCTGGGGAAAAGAATATAGTACATTCTTCCAACCAAATAATAATATCTACAGATACTAACTATCCATGGGATCTTCTCTTCGACAGACTCGGACCTCATCCATATTACAGCAGCTGGGATCGACATGATCATCATCAATTCTGCTAAGGCCGCCAATGATTTGTTCGACAAACGGTCATCCATATATTCGAGCCGGTATGACTATTGCTATGTTAAACTCCTTCAGTGATTCATATCCATGAACTATATAGTCCGCAGTTTACGATGACCTCCGAATTGTGAGTACTCTCTAAAATGTTTCTTTGTTAGTATCCGATATTAAATACCGGAGTGATATGCAGGATAGGCTGGGGCTGGCTGATGTCTGCCATGCCATACGGAGAAGCATGGAAGGAGCGACGGCGGCTA
>JASFDH010001046.1:0-17323 GCA_036937195.1 Nidularia pulvinata
CCACTTGGACCCCATCCACTCTTTCACGAGTGTTCCCATGACTTGCTGTGGGCTCTTTGTCCTTGCAATGTACGGCAACATCTCTGCATGTGCCTTCTCTGCATAGCATATCCATCCTGGGCAGGCGCTCGCAAGCATCGGCAACTGCCCCTCGGCACCCTCTCCTCCCGCGCGGTCTTTCGCCTGCCGTTCTAGAAATTCATCTGTGTGCTCCTTGAGAGAGAGATGTCGCGAAAAGGTGGTGTCGAACACATGTGCGAAGCCAAGTACTTCCTTGCAGAAGACCTTTACCCGGCGAAGGACTTGGCGAGGGGTTATAGGCACTTGGGGAGCGGTGGATGAAGTGGATAGGGATGCAGCCAGCGAGGCAAGCGACTGGGGAGCGATGGAGATGACGGGTATTCTATATGATGGCGCTGAGGGATCACTGTTCGACTCCAAGAAAGTGAGGACCTCGGTATGGGATTGGAGGGTAATAAGAACAGATTCGGCCGACGTTATGCAACCACTGCGGGGAAGGACATTATTAAGGAAACCAGAGGGAGGTTGGGAAGGTGACCACATACCTGCACGCCAGACAGTCGTTAAGGCTGATCTGTGCTTGCTCCAGTTTTCTTCCAGGGACTGCTACCGATGCACGCTGAGCGGTAGGACCATCAGCCGACACTTCAAAATACGAGCCAGTCGAGTCGATGTGGATTTCAGTCTTACATGAAAATTCATTAAGCAAAAAGTGTAAGATAGAATCAAATAAATCTCACTGAAGCTGCTCCTGATTCTTTCTCCTCCTTGGGGGGCGAATTCAGCTGCTCAACGGGCTTGATGCAAGCCTGGGATGGGGTAATGAAGTCATTCAGGTCGGTCAACGTCTGCGAAGGTCCATCAGTATGTTTTGTAGGATGCAGGAATGACAACCTACTAGCGCGCCAGAAAAAGCCATGAGATATAAGAGGATGAAAAGGTATAACTCAAAATGCAACTTTGCTGTTAACTTCAAGGCTCCTTCAGACCTCCAGTAGGATTGGTCAGAAATGTCATGATGGACGGAACGGAGTCAGCACTATTGCCGAGATAAAATCTGATTCCGATCCCTTGGCACGTGGCTCAACGCCGGATTCGAATGGTCGATCTCGGCGTCGGTTTGCGTCGGGCCGCCCGAGGACAACCGTGAAGGTCCTCCTTGCCATCTTGGTCCTGGTATCGAACTTACACTTGCAGTGATCAAAATCTCAAACCATCTGTGCATTCCAAGTGTCCAAAATCGTTATTAAAGTGATTTTACATACAATGTCTTTGCTAAAGCCTATAAGCACACGTGCAGAATAAAATATGCGAGTCCATCAAGGCTCTGCGCCCACTCATCGAGATATCACTGTTGGTAGTCTCAGATATATGTCGTTGCTACCGCTATCAGCAGAACAAGCAGAGAAACTGGCACACTGAAAGCTAAATGGCGAGTGCCTGAATTTTTAACAGTAGCGCCTGCGAGGGTAGATACACCCGAACTGCCATACATCTGGATGTTGCGGAAGTACGTGTGGACGGTTTCAGGCGTTGCCCAACTAGAGTCAGAACCTTCCGGGAAACGGGTTAGAAACTATGGAATCTTCAGCTGATCAAACATACCTCCAAAGAATGTTCTGTATATCCCAGTGTGAGCTTATGAATAGAAGTAGATCTACAATGGCACTTACGAAAAGTACATTCCGTTTGCGGCCAATGACGAGCTGCTCCGAATCTGAAGATTCTGCTGGGATACAGCAAGAATATCGTTGAAGCTAGAGATGCGAATCAGAAAGACGTATAGTGCGTAATAGTAATCGGAACTTACTAAAGCTGAACGTTTCCGTTGGCTACATTTGGTGGATTATTGAGCTGAAGAAGCATTGTAACACGATTCCATCTACAAGGAACCTCTGAGTCTCTGTATCATGCCACGGTCTTGTTTAGTGGAACGTACCGTCCGCTAACGAAGCCAAACGACCCGCGACTTATGCTGGTTCCAAAGTCTGAATTGCATATGATGTTCTTCTCGGAGCATAGGTTATTGGGGGTCGGGATATATGCATAGACTGGATAAAGAAATTGCGCTCGTCAGCTTTCCAAGGCATCGAATCGTATTAGGCACACCTTCTCCATCAGCATTTGCCCGCCACATTACCCGCATGCTGAAGCAATCAGTCCCATCCGTTTGATTCCCTCCACTGCAGCCATCGCCGTTAAGACCGCCCCTGAGACCTGGCAACTTTCCGCCTTTCACCCAGTCAAAAGTTGTGTCGAATGCGACTTCATATGAGACCATCATAGATCCAAATGTCGAGCCATCGGTAGTGTTCCATAGATTAATGAACTGAGATCCCCCTGTGTCGTGCGAGAATGAGCCTTTCGGATATGTCACTCTCAGGACAGGGCCGCCTGTCGTTGTGTTGGCCTGAGAAGGTATGCCAGTTGGCGAGCCGTTGGGAAATGGATCGGTAACGAAAGCGAGATTGTCAGCGCCATCCTGGATGCGGGCTTGCTTCAAGGACCAGCCAGAAACAAGGAATTTCTGTGTATCTGAAGAGGACTGCGTGGCGGTGGGAAACGGGAGTACAGTGCTAGTAGCGAGACTGTATTGTGCCGCCACACTTTGAACAGAGATCTGAGTCGCCGCAGAGACGCCTTGGATGGACGCAGGAGCGGCGACAGCGTACACAAGGGCAGCGAGGAGCCACATGAGAAAACGAGTGTAGAAAGGAGGTGGTTGTATTGTGCTAGACGTGAAGCGCTGTTATAAATAGTCGAGAAGCGCGCAGAGATGAGCAAGCGCGACGAAAGGGCTTATTACACGCTGGCTAACGTCGAGGTAAATTCTTGTGAAACCCGAAGAAGTCCGTCCGAGTTTCTCGCCTTTGCTCGCCGTGCCTGCGGCTGTCCGTAGATTGTGATAGGCGTCGTGAAGAGACCTTGGCTACCTTAACATTGCCAAGGGAAGTGATCTGCATTTATTATTTTATTTATTTTTGAGTTAGCATTGGGTTAGCATTCTAAAGATAGCGTCATCACTCATTGAACGTGTCCGCTGTAAACTTGAACTCAACCTGACCTCGACAGCTGTACCAGTCGAACGAACGGACCCCGTCCATTCACAAACCCCAGACCCATGTCCTGCTCGTAATGGCTCCTCTACCTGTACAAGGGGAATCTATGCAACCCCTCCTTCGCCAGCGTTCAAGAGAGAGCGTAGTCGACGAATCCACCGTCTTCTCGCTTGCCGACTCCGACGACGAGCAAGACGACGAGAACTTCATCTCTACGCCCAACAGGTCCAACCGCAATGTTAGATTTCAGGAGGAACCCCCGGCTTATGTACCTCCTCTGAGGTCTACGATATCCAGTCGCGAAACAGGTGCGCGTGCGCCTACTGTCCTGGATTTTGCATAGCGTTGAACACGCTGCTATCCAGCATATGAACAGGACTCCGACGACTTCGATGACACGTCTATCACTGACCTTGAGAATGCTCGGATAGGATCTAGAGGTCGTGCAGAACAAGCAATGCCGTTGCTCGTAGGCTTGTACGACTCGTCTGCGTCGCGCAGAAGCCTCGACACGGCGTTACCCCTTCGCAGATCTACTGTGACAAATGCAGCAGTTATTGGTGAGGAAAACATTGACCTGGACGAGATTGCTGCCAAGAGGACTGCTGGCGGAGGGATGTTGGACTCTATAGCAAACATGGCTAATTCCATCCTGGGTGCAGGTGAGTGCTACTAGTTATAACCCCATATCCCCCTCTCACATACGTCGATCTTCAAGGTATAATTGGTATTTGTTGTTTCCCTCTCCTATTTGTATGCCAGACTTAACAATATATTGCAGGGCTTCCATATGCCATTCGCCAAGCCGGCTTCTTTACCGGAATCGTTCTTCTCGTCGTTCTTTGTGCTGTTACAGATTGGACTATTCGCCTCATTGTAATCAACGCGAAGCTCAGCGGGCGGCACTCATACATCGACATTATGAACCATTGCTTCGGTTCTAGCGGTCGAGCCGCCGTCTCTTTCTTCCAGTTTTCTTTCGCATTCGGAGGTACGCTCAACCTTGCCATCTATCACTCCTTCGCTGACAAATAACCTTAGGCATGTGCGCTTTCGGCATCATCATCGGGGACACATTACCACAAGTCATGCGCTCAGTATTCCCGACCTTGCAAACTATACCCGTCCTCAAGATATTCGCAAATCGTCAATTCCTCATCGCTCTCTGTACCATCTGTGTCTCCTACCCTCTTTCTCTATACCGCGATATCCATAAACTAGCTCGTGCCTCCGGGCTAGCTCTCGTGGGCATGGTAATCATTGTCTGCTCGGTCCTCGTAGAAGGGCCTCATGCTCCGGAGGAGCTGAAAGGTGATCCATCCAAAAAGTTCACCATAATCGGTCCTGGTATATTCCAGTCCATCGGTGTTATCAGTTTTGCCTTCGGTACGCTATTGCTCCTTATGCGCCACTACCATGTTACTCATGCAGTCCTTTTTTAGTCTGTCATCACAATTCCCTCCTTATATACGGAAGCCTACGGACTCCGACACTAGATCGATTTGCGAAAGTTACACATGTATCTACGCTGATATCGCTCGTTTCTTGTTTGACGCTGGCCATCTCTGCTTACGTCGTATTCACCGATAAAACCCAAGGAAATATTCTGAACAACTTCCCTGCAGTGAGTCTATTCGAAATTCACTTCAGCGACCACTGATTTGCAAACTTTAAGACGGATACCCTAATAAATGTTGCACGGTTCGCTTTCGGCTTGAATATGTTTACTACACTTCCCCTGGAGCTATTTGTTTGTCGAGAGGTTCGTTGCATTATTGTGCCCTTTCAACCTCAATTGACTAGATTTATAGGTTATTGAGCAATATTTTTTCTCACATGAGAGCTTCAATATCCAAAGACATGTCTTTTTCACGACCACTATCCTGTTTGCATCTATGCTGGGTAAACCAACTATTGCTATATATTCCATGCCCATACTAACCGAGTCCTTCCAGTGGCATTAATCACTTGTGATCTGGGTGTGATGCTAGAAATCACCGGAGGAGTATCAGCAACCACTTTAGCGTATATTTTCCCCGCCATCTGTTATATCAAGCTCACGGATAAGAATGCTCCATGGTACAGTCGCACCAAACTTCCGGCCATATTATGTGCTGCTTTTGGTGTTGTGGTGATGGTGATATCTCTCTTCCTTGCGCTATCAAAATCGTGGACAGCTGAAGGAGAGGCCAAAATATGCATATAGTTTGGGTATTGTACATAGGCAAAATGGACCACTACAGGATAGGATGTAATTTAGCATATCGTACAATTATTACGGAAGTATATTTTGCAGGCCAGTGATATCGTCGAGGACTTCAAGGCGTGCGCCCTTAGCTAGGCTTTCTGTGGCGGACAAGGGCGATACATCGAGTTCCTTGTAATTCTGCCATACATGTTCAATGCGCTCCAAGGGACTTTGGTCGGGATGACAGCTGACGGGATTAAGTACTAATAACCAGATGGCGTCGTATCCGCCGGCTATAGTATGGAATGAATACACTGAACTAAGTAAAACAGATTAAGCTTACCTCCAGGAACTCCACCCCCGATAACGCCAGCTTGAGAGACACAGATGTTTAAAAGGTTCGTCTGTTCTATCGGCTCTATAGGCACCTCTGAGAGGGTACCCATCTCCCGCATTTTACTGCGAATTGCCTAAAGACCAGAGGGTTAAATACAGCAAATAGAAAATTGAACGATGGGTGGTGTACCTCTGTAAGCCCGTGTACTTCATAAAATGTTGAGATGATAGTTGCCTCAGCAGGGGGTTGTTGTGGATTTGCTATCCACTGTAGCATATTGTAAGGACCATACACATATTGCTGGTAAAAGCAACACGCACTTGTACAGATTGCAAAGAGGATATATACTTGACAGCGCTGGTATAGTTCTCGGGATCTTGCTCGTGAAGCCGCGAGAGCTCGAGGAGGGTATTCGCAAGTGATTGGTTCAGCTGGTCAATGGTTCTCCACAAGGCGTCAGCTACAAGATAAGATAAGATAAATTTAAGCAACTTTTCGCGAAGCGTCGCCTACGTACCTTCTATACTCTTGTCTTTTCGCCATTTCAAGACCTTGCCAACCAACGAAGGGGTATCACTGCCCGCATCGACATCCGCAAGCATTATCCGGGTCAACGGTGGGAGCTTGAAGGGTTGGATGCGATAATTCCATGCGGTATTAGACGTTGACACGGTGGAAAGCAGGGACTTCTGCTGATAAAGTGGATGGGCACAAATTAACATGGTGCAAAAGTATAAGACCGCCGGTTCACATACTGATTCATCGTTCATGAGCCCCTGCAGGACGGAGGGGTCGAAGCGCGTGTACAAGTGGCTTCCGAAGACGGCCGCAGATACATCAAATCCACTGCCCACTTTACCTTGGGCCAGGCAGTGGACGTACTGCGCGAGATTGTGCGCAAGGCGTCTACCGTCACTGTCATCCTCCGATAACGATGGGGTGGGTATGGCGGAAAGGTGGACCAAGAGGGCAGAAACGAGAGAAGTGATCAGCGCTGCTGATGATCCCAGACCGGTCTTGTGTACATCGGAAAGGCGCACGTCGGTGGCCCCGAGTGGAGGTATTTTAGAAAGAGACTCCAGTGTCCGCGGAAGACCTAAAGAAGCCAACTGACCAGAATTTCAGCGGCATGCTTTGCAAAGAGCTCGGCTGGTTTGCGCACCTTCGCTCGTTGAGAATAGAAGTCGTTGTCCCCGGCGATCGAGATGTCGAGACCGCTGGACAGTGCCTCCTGTACATGTGCAATGCCTTTGATCTCAGCTATTATCGAGATCGTGCTCTGGAGCGCTAAATGGACGAACTTGTTCTTGCTCGTGCTGCCGAGATAAGATGAGCGGGACGCGGTGGATGACCGGATGTAACTCACTTGTCCACGACGGCCTGTACAGAGATGGAGGGCTCATACGCGGCCGAGTAGTTCCAAGTAGCATCTAGGAACTGCGGAGATCGCACTCGCAGGGAATTGGCGCCGTTGGGCGCGCCATCTTGCACAACGGTGTAGAAGCGTGAGGATGTTGAGACGACGGTGCCGGAGAAGGCTGGGTCGAGCACGAGATAGCCTCCAGCAATCAGGACCTTTCCTGGGGACGAGACGACGGTGGTATGAGCCATGGATGAGGCGACGATGTCCTGTAAGAGTTGCTATCCCATAAAACTCTGATTTATAAATCTCTACGCGTCTAGTTACATGATGATCGTGGCCGCTATCCATTGCTGAGTCATCGACGATCAGTCTCTGTTCACCATGGTCCTTGGGCACAGAGTGTGTTACTTCTTGCAGTCACTTCCATAAATGCGGCCGTCAGACACTTCAGATAGCCTACATCTCCCGTAACCGCTCGCATTTCCGCTCAATCATCTGCACGTTGCCGTATGAACGGCGTCCTGGTATACTTACAGCACACTAAATATGTCTACATGCCCTCCCTATCGTCCGCCTTGTGCAAACCAAGCTTTCTGCTGTCCACACGTTGCGTTCGTGCACCCCGGACAACGGAGCCCGAACTGCACGCTCACAGGGCCTTTCCCCGCGGCGCAGTCCTGGAGATGTTGCGCTGCGATGTCTGCAATTGCGCGAATGAATACAGGCGAATCATTCAATGATTCTGCGCGGTGAACTTCAATGCCGTGCTGATAAAAGGTTATAAGTTAGTTCACAACCGGAAAGAAGACCCCCGAAAGTATATGAATGCCGACCTCTCTCGCTTCTTTTGCGTATTCTAGATCTAGCTCGTAGAGCGTTTCGATATGGTCGCTGGTAAAAGCAATGGGAACCAACACCACTTGTTTCTTCCCAAGACGTGCTAGACCCTTAAGCGCTTCTCCCGTCTGCATTCCCATCCACGCTGACGGCCCAACCTGCGACTGCCACACCAAACGGAACGGGTTGGAATGTCCGAGCCTCTCCATTACGGCCGACACGGATGACGAGACCTCCAACACGTATGGATCTCCGCGGTTCACGACTGACATAGGTAGAGAATGCGCCGAGAATAGTAATATGGTATCCTTGCGCGTCTCTTCGGGGAATTTCGCCAGCGCGGCTTCAATATTCCTTGCGACTGCCTATTTGTAATGAATTAGTATTTAAATTTTGTCGTCGAGAGGATAACTGACCTCAATGAAACCAGGATGAGTACCCCAGCGGTCGATGACGCTCCACTCGATACCGCTCATTTCACCGGCCTTTCCTTTCCTATACAACTCATTCAAGCTACTGCCAGTGGTACTGCAGCTGTACTGCGGGTATTGGGTGAAGGCGACGGCCCTTGTTACACCATCCGCCTTCATTTGCCGTGCAGTCTCTTCCGTGAGCGGCCGAGCGTACCGGAACGCGACATAGGCTTTATGCGGAGCAGTTTCTGGATGAAGCTCGTCGAGAAGCTGTGCCATGCCCTCGCCCTGGAGTTTGGTATAACGAAGAATAGGCGAGCCTCCTCCGATGTCGGCATACTGCTTCTCAATTTGTGGCGTTCTCCGGCGAGCTATGGCTGGAGCGAGGAAGCGCTGGAAAGGCAACGGAATAAGGTCGCCATCCATGAAGAGATTTTTCAGGAAGTCGTGTGTCTCTGCGACCTGTAATGTACATTAGACGGTTACGCGATAAGAAAGGCTTAAGCTAACAGTGGAGGGTCCTCCCATGTTAAGCATGACGATAGCTAGGCATGCGTTGACTTAGAGCTAGTTGTGAGGCATTCAGAACAGAACGGTGCTAACCTGTGGGGCTGGAATACGAGGTAAACGACACAAGGCAAGAGTGGAAATAGCGAGATGAAAACTTTTACCTCTTACTGGTGGAATGAGCATTATGCAAGGACGCAAAGGATCGCGAGAGGGTGCGGGTGAGCGTAGAGCTTCTGGGAACAGCCATTTGGAGAGAGAAAAGAGGGATGCTCAGGGATGGACGAGAAGGAAGGAAATTAATATGATACGCCTCGGACTGGGAAAATGGAGGAAGCCGTAGAACTTCGTGATGAGGTCGCGAACAAAACCAATGGAATGACAGGCAATAGTAACCGTCCCGTGAGAGACAGCCGCCACGCTTGACCCGAGTACGATTCCGCTTGAAAACGCGTCACGATCTTGCCCCGATCGCGTGCAAAGTCCCGGTAATGCGCTTGACGCGCCGCCTACCCGTCAGAGGCTACATCGCTCAGCGCTCAGCGTTTACGACGAGAGAACTCGTCAGACATCTTACTCCAATACAAGCACTACCACCCACAAATCTTATCCGCGCATCCGTATTATTTTCTCATGTCCTCGCCGGCTCTGACCGGCACATCTTGCCTACATCAGCTAAAATCTGAGCCGACAGTTTCCCTCGATTCCCGTTTTCTGGCACGTAAATTCTACCAGTCAAATATATAGTGGTGAGAATACGTCAAGCCGCTAAGAATTACATAGGACTGCTGAGATATGTATACGTAATAGAAAGTACAAAAAAGTCAAATCGTACAAGTTGAACAACTACTACAGATGGCATAAACCGGTACAGTGATTGTGGAGATTGTTGATAATATGGTTAGCAAAGAGTGAGGATTACATTATTATAATACTTCAAACCCGTGTGGTAGATGAGAGGAGCGAAGCATCTACGAATTTGGACGACGCTCTGTCCGAGCTCTCTTCTTTTTCGTTGGTCCGGGAAGGGATACCGCTCTTTGACACACTGGACATCGGCCAGACACATCGGTCAGCCATGGATCCAGACACGTTTTCTGCAGTATACATCAGTGACTTGACTCTAAAACACAGAACGGGCCTTACGTGAAATACATGGCCGCATTCTAACAGCCTAAGCGGCTGAGCTCCTTCGCCCGCATCGGTGAGCTTGAGTTCATCACGATTTTCTTCTTCAGCGATATCGACCTGAGGCACCTCCTGCACACCTCCATCGTCCTGGGTGGCAGCTTGCGCTGGTTCGACTGGTACCGCTGTGGTCTCTGCGTCACCACCAACTGCTCCCGTAGTTTTCCTCTTCGGTTCATCGAAGTCCATTAAACAGATAGCGCAAGCTGCCCGATTCCCTTCGAGAATCACAAACGGATATTCACCTCGTTCCCAGTGTCCCTCCCATGATTCTGGTTCTTCGCCCTCTTCAGCCTTCTTCTTTTCACCTGAATCTTTTGTCGAGCCATCTGCAGCCTCGCCCTTCTTTCCGCCAAAAGGTTTGATTTTGTTCATGAACTTGAATCGGGATCTCTGTAGGCGACGTGTAGGAGGCTTCGGTGGATACGAATAAATAGGCTCGGGAACTGTGACAACAGATTTTTCTGGTGAAGCTTCTGGAGGAGGTGGAATGTACATCACGAGCGGGATACGGTCAACCACTGATCTTGGAAGTTTTCCTATCTCAGGTTTGATCATCCCAGGATTTTGCATTGGATGGCGCCCGATGCATATGAGGAAGATGTTCCAGAAAACCTACATTTATTCGTTAGCAGCATATGAGAATAAAACAGCTACACAAACTCACGAAAAGAATAGGCGCGACAATTAGGACAACAAACCCAAGTAACATAACTTCGAGTACCATCAAGTACATGATGCCCAGGATACCGAATATAAGCCACCATAGATGAGGCGAGGAATGTCTGCATGTATTAACTGACGTATATTCCAAAATATGGGCGGTAAGGAACCAGCTAAGAGTTACTAGAGAGGATAGAAGTGTTAAGCTGTAAAATGTACAGGACTGTAAATTTCTTGTCATAGCTCTAGTGGTAATAAACAAACGAACCGAGAGTATAGTTGGGTGTTTGGAAGAATGACAGGCTGCGTTGTTTCGCCCACAAGCGGATCGTGATTCTCGCCTGATAATGAGTGAGGATTGTTTCGAGCGACAGGGCTATTCGGCATAGGATTTCCACCGCCTAGTTCTCCTTCGGGACGACGCATACGGCTAACAATGCGTGTTACATGAATATTAAACATTACAGACAGAATACGTACGCCATATCCCTGACATACTCCCAGTATGCTAGTCCTGAGGCAAGAATCACCCTGATAATCCAAAGACATGCCCAGACTCCAAGAGGGCGGTCACAAGCTTTCCATTCAGTCAGTTGGGGATGCGTGGGGCTCTTAAAATGTGTCCCAGACAATCCTAAAAGAGTGGAAATAATAACAATCTAAAGAGCTTATTCAGCTAAAGCACACCTTACGAATCAGGACATACCTGTGAAAACCCCCAAGACAAATTCCAAATGAGAGACACTTGAGACTTTCGAGCATGAGATGCACCTCGCCCCAATCCAAAGTACGCCATCACCCTTCGATATAGAGGTCCATCATGCTGTGGCCGCGATGTGCGGTTCCCTTGTCCTTGCACATCGCCAAAACGAAGATGCCCTGGAGTCATAGGAGCATTCCCCGGATACCCCACGATCGCTTGTGGCACCACGTTGGGTGAATTTGGCGGAGCAGATGGCAGCCTCGAAGAGACTAAAGACGCGCTTTCAAGAGGGGACCGTATCAGAGATGCATCTAATTGGATCGGCGAGGCCATAGAGGTAGAAGCCTGGCGAACGTGCATCCTTGCTGGCCGTTCAGGAATATCGCCCGCTGATCGTATCCTCCGCAAAGCATTGTCTTGAGAGGGAGCGTCTACCGAAGACATGGTAGTTTTTGACAGACTGCAAGTGCCTCTACACCCTTGCTGTTAAGCTTATGTGGAATTGGCGCCAACAAAGTCCGAAGTGCCTGGAATATGGATCGCTTTTCGTGAACGGTCGACCGGGAAATATACAAGGGCGTTGTTAAACTAGTGTAGTTGATCCGTTTCTAGCTTCACCCAGGTATAAGTGACCCGTTCATGAAGATAATACAGAGGCTGGGGTTGTAGATGAAGGAGTAATGCTAACACGACTAGAATGGGCAGCCGCCAAGTACTCCGAAGGTTGTCACGTCATCACAATTGCCGGAAGGCCAGCCCGGAGCGCCCGGCAAGCACACGCAATACGCCTACGCAACGCGTACGCGCAGCGAGTGGTTGACGATCGGACAAAAGTTTGATAACGAGATGCGCAGTTGATACTAGCTTATTATTGTCAACAGGTATAGTGTAATACACCTCCTTGAACGGAGAAATCATGTTTGTCTATTAAACAAATACCCCGAATTAAGTGATTAATTTACTGCAGAATGAATACAAGTAATCGAATAAACCATTCTACGTACTAGAAATGGGACAATATAGGGAATTATGTAGTGTATAGAAAATAAAGTTGTCAAAGGTCGAAATCTTCGCCGCCAATACACCTTGACTTACCATGACCAAGTGTGACAAAGCGCCAGAATCGTACAGTCCGGTGCTCATCTCATATCAAACATTCATCTCCGGCTGTGACGCCTGGAAGTCCTTCTCAACAAACTCTCTCTCCATTTGCTCAGAAAATGTCCAAATTTTTTTAGGCTACAGATGGAGATACTTTCTATCGATTTCCCAACTTTATGTCAACTGGGCCATCCAGGGTGGAATAATTCAGGCACAAAGATTGAAACTTGCAGGAAAAGAGCCAAAATCGGGCTGTAATCATGCAATATCTCCTCTTTCTGTCATTTGTTTGTTACAAGATTTAGTACATAGATTATAATATATACGGCCTCCTTAAATACCGATTCTCATTATATTTGAGCGAGATCTGTATGCCGTACACCGATTTAAGTCAAGGAGGTGTAGTCATTCAAGGAGGTGTATTACACTGTATGCAATTTGCGTAATTACTGCAAGTTTTGAAACGCCATTAAAAATGAATGATACAGCAATAGTAAAGATACAACATGGCCATGAGCAGCCAATTATTGATGCAGTGTACATGTAGTAGATCGCGCAAGTATGGCGCCTACTACCTAGATATCTGAAATGTCCTCTATCCATTCCTTCCCATATTCCCATATTAACGTCCGGTAATCTCCGCCCATAATGGAGTCAGTGCTTGCGCCACCGTATTTGCAGCTAAAATTGAAAATCCATCATCTGCATCCTCGAGTTAGCGAAATAAAAACCTACCGACTTCGATACACCCTCTCTCAGATTCGTCTGTGACGCTCTTCAGTAGCGACCTGCTCCTCCAGCGATCAGGATGGAATCTCCGGTGACTGCTCTGTACGAAATGCTTATAGTCCTGTGATCGCATATGCCCCCTCACGTCTGCGAAGAACTTTTCTACCGATTTCCAGTCCACATCCTCAATTGAGAATGATCTCGGAGAGAGCAGAGTTGGCCATGGGACATCATCCATGGTGAGGGGCACCGTTTCTGAAAATTTAGTCGCGTCGAAGGCTTCGCATAGAAGTCGATACCTTTCCAGAGCACGCTGGGAATTCCATTTGCCCATAGACCAACTCTGCTGTCGTTGGCGTTTCTCCTGCTCTCTGCGGGCCGCCTCTTGTTCTCGTTTCCGCGCTTGCTCTTGCAATCGAGCTTTCTCCTGCTCTCGGTGAATCTTAGCTCTTCGCTCGGCCTCTGCTTTCATAGACTCCGCACGTCTGCGAGCCTCCAATTTAGCCTTAAGAGTTTCCTCCTCTGCTTTCTCTTCCATCGCGCGTTTTCTGGCCTGCTCTTCCCACAGTGGTCGGTCGCGTTCAAGTTCTGCCAGTTTACGCCGAGATTCTTCGATAGCCGCTATTCTGGCTGCTTCCTCAGGATCTACGTTTTCGGCATCGCTGTTCGAGTTTTTTTTCGGTGGTACATATTCATGCTCGCTCCCTTCGGCCATACTAATATCCACATCTGCCACATCTATTATAGGTTAATATAATGATCAACTCAAGCGGCCAAATTCTACTTACTGTCATCAAAGGCTCGCATTTCAGGGATATCTGCCAGAATTTCACTAAGAAAGCGTCTTTCTCGGGCCTCTTTTCGCGCATTCTGCTCTTTCTCTCGACGCTCCTTCTTTCGCTTCTCGCGTTCCGAGCGCTTCGTTTCGAGCTCGCGCTTTGCAGATGTCGGAGAGAGTTTTCTTGTGCGCTTGGTTGGTAATGAAGACGGGGCATAATTAACAGTTTCGCGGTATAGTGTTTGATCAACATCGTCATCTGGGCGTAACGAGCTAAAGAGTGAATGGACTGGATCAACAAGCGTGAATCTGCATGAAGATTAAGAAGATGGCCACAGATCATACCTTTGCGTTTGCCCGGGGGTTCCGGTGGAACACTATGTGACGAGGTAGAGGGCTCTTGTGTAAAGTCGAAAAACGGTTGCTCCTGTCTACTTAAGCGCTCCGCACGACGCGCAATCTTCTCCCTTCTATCCTGCCTCTTTTTTAATTTTTCGTTGCTTGATGATTTTTTCCTCCCAGGTGGACCAGCCGAGCTTCTAGTGTGGCGCGAGAACCCATCAACAATTATGTCCTCCACTTCCTCCACTTCGAAGTCTTCCGAGCTGCCTTCATCTTCCGAACTCGATTCCACCAAGTGGACCTTCTTTCGTTGATTTAGATTCGGAATTGTGGTTTCAGGTGGTGAAAAAGCTGCTGCCATCGGCCGTTTCCCGCTCGGAGGAGGGACATGGTCTTGTGTAGGCGTAACGCGTGAAATGGTACTGAAGGCAGGAACACTGCGAACGTAGCACTCGTATAGTGGGTCTAATTTGTATATGTCCCATTGATCTTGCGTGCATTCCACAAGTTCCCTAAGCCAATCTGCTTAAGTGAAAGCACGAGTGACGGATAATGTAACGTGTTGCTTACCCACAAATATCAACTACTCTTGGCCACTGTCCTTCATCAGCAACTCCGTCTTCCTTATGCGCACTAGGCACAAAGCGCCAATGAGATTCTCCAGTGGGTGCAGTTTCCACTACGACGCGTTTGGGTCTGTAAAGCTCCTGGTTAATGGAAAGATTCCGGATGTCTGGGATGTCTGGGATATCGCGAACAGTGGCAACGAGTGGATCAAACGCAGCAAAGGTCAGTCTTGCGCCTGGAAAACGGAGAAGACGAGCAGGCTGCGTGAGGTCAAGAACGCCTGGGTTGGCACCACTGATCCTTCGAGGATTTGGAGGCCTGTTAACAGGCGTCGTGACCGGGTCGCGAGCCATGGGGATTTGGGATGTAAAAGGGCGACGATTTGAATTATAAGGATACGACGCGAGAGGAGATTGGCTTGTTCATATATCCGCACTGTGAAGCCTTGTTGATACCTTGAAATGAATGTCGTTGTACTTTCTTCGTCGACTTGGAGTTGCTACAACGTTTAGACCACGTGACCCTGATTCAACCATATCGGGAACAAAAAGAACAAAAACCACAAAGCTTCTACTTATGATGTGCATGAATTCTTAACTTACGCTCCTGTAGTGTTGCAGATCAATGCGCCTTCGAAATGGTTGCGCAAGGTTCATTGAGGCAGAGGCTTTCAATGAACGACTGTGATGCTGTACGGCAACCAACGGCGAATATACTACCGCCGATATTTGCATGCAAGGGCGATATTCAACGGAAATAAACACGCACAGACTCAGAGCACAGCATGATACAGTCAATGTGACAGATAAATGCGATCTGAGTCACTTGACCTATCTTGACTCGTCGCGATCGAGCACTTATAATTCCTGGCTTGAGTCCACTGCCCATTATGACTTCGTTACGGACTTTCCAGACCGAGATCGAGGAGATACACAATCGGGAGCAGGCGAAACAACGCTCCCAGGCCATTCTGGATAAAGAACGCGATTCAAAACATCTAGTCAAGGACACGAACATCCGCGAACAAGGAAAACAGCGTGTTCAACTCGTTCTTGATAAGGAGAACGACCCCAAGCAAATGAAGGGGAAGACAAAAGAGGACCCCGCCGAGCAACCCCAGGCGATATCTGTTGGCGGACGCACTGGGATGCTGGAGCAGGAGGAACGTATATTGGTACAGCTCCATCTAATCCCCTTCACATGTTCCCAGCATCTAATCTAACGTAATGCGCGTCCGTTATCTTTTATTCCAGACCCTTCTATTATCGAAAGTTCCCGCCGATCACGACAAGGCTCGTGATATGGTCGCTGAGATTCTTACGCAAAACAACGGGGAGTATGTACTAAGAATAGGAAAGCAGCCCCCCCACTCTGAGTTGTTCTCGGGAACGCTAACAGATAGTTCCACTGGTTGGACTGGGGTTGCACGTACCGAGGAAGAGATACGGAATCTCTATGACGAGATCAACAAGACAGTCGAAGAAGTCGGAGGCAAGGTTAGTGACTTAAATCATTTCCGACTCGAGTAAGCTGATCCAATGTCGATTAGACCTCAGTCTTGTTTGAAGTGAAAGCAGAGCATCCACGCATGTCGCTACTTCTGAGATTACCTCCTCCAAACGTTTCGCTTACTCCCGAGGTTCGATGTGCCGTTGTTGGTAACGTTGACAGCGGGAAGTCGACCACGCTAGGAGTTCTGACGCGTGGTATGCATGTTCATTTCCTGCCAATCTTCTCACAGAGATAAACATCAACCCCAGGTGGATTGGACGATGGAAGAGGGCGCGCTCGTGTTGGGCTCTTCAGACATAAACACGAGATTGAAACTGGTCGGACATCCAGCGTCGGGATGGAGGTACATCTATTCGTTCCCTGCATATATTATAGGTTTTCAGAGCTGAAATTTAGATTCTTGGATTTGCGCCTTCTGGCGCCGCAATACTGCCGAAAACGACAGGGACCGCCGATCCAGACGTGCTTCGACGCGAGAAGTTGGGATGGGAGGAGATTTCCATTCAAGCTGCCAAGATCGTTTCATTTATTGGTGAGAGTTTACACAACTTGCCGTCACGATCTTTGCCCTCATCTCTTCTCGTGTTCGCCTAGATTTGGCCGGCCATGAGCGCTACCTGAAAACTACTCTTTACGGCTTAACTTCTGGAGCCCCATCTTGTGTTATCTTGATAGTCGGGGCAAATGCTGGGCTAATTGGAATGTCGAAAGAGCATCTTGCAATTGCTTTGGCTTTAAGCGTTCCTGTAGTGGTTTGTATAACAAAGGTAGGTAATGGTGCTCAGTGGTGTCATGCGCGATCATTTATTTATTCTTCCAGATTGACATGACTCCGCCGAACGTTCTGCAAGAGACGATAAAACAGGTCGTCAAGATTCTGAAGAGCCCTGGTTGTCGGTACATTAACTCTCCAGGATACTGGGGATTTCTATACTCATACTCTTTGTGCCAGGAAAACGCCTGTTTTTGTCAAGTCAATAGAAACTGCAGTCGAGGTCTCGACGTCTTTTGGTAA
>JASFDH010001047.1:0-17322 GCA_036937195.1 Nidularia pulvinata
TCAGCTTCAATCTCTTAGGAATCCCACTGTCTAAAGGATACCTCAAGTCATTGGATGTCTCACCCCTCTATTCTCCCACCTTGCTCAAGCTTGGTGTTAGTGGCCTTGTCATCCTGATAGTGTTGCCCTAACACCTGCACTGTTTACTTGGAAACTGCTTCTGCCCATGATTCTGCCATCATTGGGTTCCTGTGCTGGATAGTGGTCCCACTCATCTGTTCAGTGTAGCTTGGTGTCCAGTCAGCAGTGCCTTCATAAAATTATACATCACAATAGTCATCAGGTATCAGCATCTCCTATTCACACTGAAGAAAGGCAAGTAGGTCACATATATAAATATAAGCAAACATGATCCATGTCACACATTGCAGATCATTACACTTGCACTAAAGACTTTGGATGACATCTCTAACTTGTCTCACTCATCCACATGCATTATACCTGCATTTTGAAATAATGTTGAGTTTAGGATTAAGATCTTCTGATACACCTGCCAAATTTCACTGGCCTATGTTATCTTTACAAAACCTGCTGCACTGCAGGCACAAGCTGACAGCCTCTCATGAGTCTCAGGTAGCTAGGACTACTCCCAAGCTTACATATCCAATAGGTCCATCTAAGTAAAGTGCAGGGTCTGCAGAGCAAAAAAATACTGTGTACCAGGGGGTTGGAGAGCTGGTGAGCCTGCTGCAATCACTGAGCTTCCCATCTGCCAGCTAACAATATTTTTACCTGGCAGCACCAATATTATAAATTGCTACCTGCTGCCGCTTTTACTGTGTCCCATGACCTCACACCAGATGTAGGGTTCACCCTCCGGGGTGCAGCAGATGGGCTCGAATGCAGTGTGAATTCCTTGCTAAATTTCAAGCAGTCCCTCGCCAACATTGCTGTGGCCACTGCCAGCCTATCAAGAGAGACCAGAGCATTGGATGATACGCTTAGGGAAGTTATTCACGACATCGAGTGTTTGACAGCTCTCCTCAAGCAGTCAGGGCTTCCAGATCCTTTCCTACTAGAGCCCCCAAGCAGATCAGCAGACTTTTTCGGTGAAGTGGATGAATCATTTGATACATTTGCTTCTCAAATCAACAAGATAGGCCCTGGTCCTGTTCAGCAAGCATCCTCTAATATAGACCCTAGCAGGCTTTAGGCTCTGCTTTCTCTTTATGTAAGTTTTGTTGTTGCATTTGCCAGAAGCCTTGTCTGGCAAATAATCTCACTAACAGCTTTTTTAGTTCTTTGAATCGGTCTTTCTTTTATGTGTGTTGAACATGTCATCGCGAGATTGTAGATGAATCACCTCCACTACTTCACTTGAACATTTATTAGAATATACCCGGTTATTAAAATTCATTACTTTTGCTCTCTGCTGCCAAAATATGATTGAGTATTTTGTTGCTCGACTCTGAAGCAAGAAGTCCGAATCGCGGGTCTTATTCGCACCAGTACATCATCAGCGAATGCTTACAGCAATGTTGGGAATCCTTGAAATGGAGACACTGCTCTACCCGCAAGCATCACGCACAAGGCTGAGACGAGGAGGCAAACGCATACCGGCATTAATTATCTGCGCTAATAGTACATGGTATGATCGTAAAGGTTTACTAGTGTGGGAGGAGGCGTCAAAAACAAGAACCTGTATTATTTCTTCTCGGCGTCAGGCTGCGACTCGAGGTCCACCTTTTCGACTGAGTCGCGGTCGGCGTCTGTAAGAGGTTCGGGGACTTCATGCGGGAGGATGAGGTTGAGTATTGCAGCTACAAGGCCGGCGGAGAGGACTAGAAACCCTCAATCAGCCACTAGACCCCACTGGAGGAAGACGAGAAAGGAAACTCACAAGGCGTGCTTAACACAATCGTAATCGAATCAAACAGCCCCTGCAACCCCTTATTCGGGCTCTCCACGCCCTCAAACAAATGCGTGAAAATATCCGCCTTCAACAAATTGCCTACCCCAAACGCCAACGCCGCCGCCAGCACGAACCGATCCCTTCTCCCAAATTCCGTGTGCGCAATAACTCGCACGCCCGACACCGCCACGCTGGCGAAGAGGAACGTCGTCACGCCCCCAAGGACGGGGTTGGGAATGGCGAGGAAGACCCCAGAGAGCTTGCCGAGGATGCCGAAGAGGAGGAGGAAGACGCAGCACCAGCGCCCGGCGGTGCGGTTGGCGCAGCGCGTGATGGCGATGACGCCGTTGTTTTGGGCGAACGTGGAGAGGGGGGTCACGGTGAAGAGGGCGGAGAAGAAGCCGGAGATGCCGTCGCCCAGGATGCCGCCTTGGATGCGCGAGTCGAAGATGGGCCCAGTGACTTCTTGACGGGATACTTCGGCGGAGGCGGTGATATCGCCGATGGCCTCCATCGCCAATGAAACTGCAAAGATGCACAATGAATAAACCTTGCATTGCGAATTGACGAAGGACAAGGAAAGGCATGCACCATACACCGCCAACATCGGCAATATCGCCGGCGGATATACCCCAATCTTAAACCGATGCACCCAAAGGAACGTAATCGCAGGCGCACTCTTAATTGTTGCATCGCTCATATATCCCGTCGCTCCCGCCACAATACACCCCACCACCAAGCCCACAATGATGCTGATGTTCTTCATGAACGGGCTTCCCCATATCTCCGTCAACATAATCGCGCTGAACGAAAGGAACCCCAGGCCCACGAACTCAGGTGAGCCCCATGGTAGTGGTTTGGGTGCAAATATCGTAGGGCACAACGCGAAGACACCTGTTTCGGGGCGGGACTTGCAGTCGTTCGACCCCCCGCCCCAGTTGGCGATGCCCGAGGAGCCGATGAGGGACGCGCCGATCATGAGGATCACCGGGCCCGTGACGAGGGGCGGGAAGATGCGCTTTAGGAGGCGTGGGGGGAAGAAGGACATGGCGATTTCGAGGAAGGAGCAGATCAGGGAGGTGCCGAGGACTTTGCCGTAGGCGTCGGGGCAAGCGCCGCGCGTGAGGGTGCCGTCGGCGGCAGTGATCATCGGGCAGGTGCCGTCCGCGTACATGGCGTTGAAGATCTACAAAGGTGGCAAGGTGGTTAGGATAGGGAAGAGGTGTATAGGAGGAGAGAACGTACGGCGTTAGCGGTGCTGAGCGTAGCGAAGCTCGTGCCGACGACGGTGATGAGTCCGGTGCCAAGGTAGTAGCCCTTGAATAGGTGTATGCGGGACATTTGAACGAGACTCATAATACCTGTTCCTCACATCAACGCCTACTCCTAATATACACGAAGAGAAGGAAAAAAACACACCACACCCAATGAGCGACGCGGAGATCATGTACGCGCTCGTCGATGCGTCGAGGTTGAGCGCGGAGGCGAAGATGATGGGGGGCGTGATGAGCCCCGCGAGCATGGCGAGCGCGTGTTGGAGACCGCTGGAGATGGCGAGGATGAGCGGGAGCTTGGCGTCCAGTGCATAGAAGGGCGGTGCGCGCTGGGTCTGCTTCATGAAGGGGAGAGAGGGGGTGCAGAGCCTGTGGAGGAAGAGAAGAGGGGGTTAGCATGGACTACGGGGGAAGGAAAGGGATAGATGGGAAATGGAGGATGGAGGGGGAGGAAAGGAAGACGCAGGGAGGACGCACCAGGCATAGTCGTAGTCCCCAATCCACCCATCCTTTGTCGTGAGCTTATGCTTGATGCGCGACGCGCGCTCCTTCAGCGTGGTGCGGGGGGACGGGGCAGGTGTAAGCTGGGGCTGTTGGTCGGTGTATGTCATAGACATCGTTCGCAACGAGCAGCACGAGCAACGAATAACTAGAGCGAAGAAGAGGTGTTCGAATGAAGCCCTCCCACCCCATATTTAACGCCCCCCACTATCGCGCACTATCACTAGCCAAGCTCCAGTGCATCACATCGCATCAGTGAAATTGAACCAGAACACCAATCTGCTGAGGCCTCGAGTGTGATAAGAGCGGGGAAACCAGAGCTGCGTGATACTCAAATGATAACAGCGATAAGTGCTGCACGCGCTGGTGGTGGTTGCAGACAAGGGGATAACGGCGTTTTCGGCCGATGGGATTCCTTCATTTACGCGCCTGTCCTCATAATTATTTGCCACTTCAAAACACCTCTGAGTCTTAGACAGAACTACTTCGTCGCACCCATGCAAGCATTTTCTTCGAATTCTAGATAGTACACGACAAAAATTGAGCCAGGTTTCGTACCGGAGTGCCTGAGCCAGGTACAAGCCTTTTTAGCTTACCGCCATATCCGCTTACCCTACTATCTTATCTGACGTGCCCCTGAGGCGTACCGTTCGCTAATTTCAATGGAAAGCTTGCTTAATATCAAAACAGACTTCAGACTTTGAATTCACTAGTAGCCACTCACTGTCGAGTACAGGCGCAGACGCGCACGAACAGCCTGAGCGCTCAGGCCCTAGGCACAGGACCCGAAGCACGTTATACCAACGACCAACACATCGATACGAATAATCACACCAATAGTCCTCTCCATCGTCGGTGGACTGGTCCTGCCTGCCTGGACCAACACCCACTAGCTCGTGGAGCTGAGTTGGTGGTTGCGCAGACGGGTCAGACCCAGAGTCCCACGAGTCGTCTTCGAATGCGGACGGAATGCGAGGGCCAGGTGGAGGAAATCACAATAAGCGACTAATGAAGATGTGACTGCTATTGGAGTGCGTATATCGGGCAGGCGTGTTCTGCTTGCATCGAAGCGGGGTAGGATAACGAAGAGACTAGATTACAGACACCCAACGCGGAATTGTGTGTCTCGCAGAAGCTGCAGCCAAACAATTACGGGTTCTTCGTAGTACACTACGGCTCCTTTGTACACTTTTGTCCCTCACTTTATTAACTCGACATCAAAATTTTTTCTGTATTCATATTCCATATGTTTATGAGGTAAAATGGTCATAAAAACATACAGTAACTGCTTGCGCAGAAGAAGGTATTTTTCCATCATTGAGAGTTTTGGCCAAATCAGTCCTTTGTACACCACCATTTCGACGCTTACCCAGTCAGTTTTGTAAAATATGCTCTGGATGTTAGCCTGGGTACTCTTTATAGATGCTATCCATGAGATATGTCATAAAATATGTAAAGAGGAAGATAGATGATATTTAAAAATACATTTTCGGCGTCCGGAGTTTCTGTAAGGCTCTCACAAAGTCATCTCGACTACAAGTCGATTACGCATACCGTGACATGCGTAGATACTTCAAATCCTCGGTCTCGGGAAAATCTGTCATGCCATGACAACCACCAAGTGGTTCTTGCTTGACCTCCCGCAAGTTGCTCCGGCTCCATCGCACGAAAGATCGTCTCTGCCCAGGTATGGCGGGCGTAGATCTTTTCTTAAATATTATTTGGAAGACTTCTGACGTATTTACTGTATTGTCCACTGGTACGTCATTCGTAGCTTCTCCCCTTTTGGGCGAGGCCCCGACGATTTTCCGTAGAAGCGCTGAGATTTTTGCGAAATTCGAATTTGGTTGTAGGTGGTACGCCGACGTCTTCTGGTTGCACCGCCGCCGCAAGACTGAAGGGGAGATCAACTTGTGTCAGAATTTTCCATCCTCCATTCCAATAGATTGTCCCTTTTCATCAAAGACTTCCAGCGGACTGCCTGTTAACTGGATATTTAATTGGCAAAGGGCTGAATGGGTAGGATATACGTATTGTGTCATGTTATCACCATGCATGGTATATTCTGCTAACATTGTTGACCATTGATCTGTTTTTATTATGATTGGATACGACTCTAATGAGAGCATTGAGTTTCTTGCTCATGAATTGACTGCTGACATTCGATGCTCAATAAATTTCCTATAAAATCTCGTCTAATATTCGTGTGAGGTTCTCAAGGAATATCCAGCTAGGCACAACCTGCACCCTTACAGACTCATTGTTGCAACGTTTTGACACTACTATTCTTTTTCGTAACCCTATTTTTAGGCTAACAGACTATTGAGTGCTCTTTCTTACGAAAAACTAAAGCAAACAGTGCTTGTGATTCAAGTAGAAGACTAGTACTAGACGCCGTTGAAGAGCGCACTATATACTATATCAATCGTGATATACTTCCAATTCCAGGCCGTAAGTTATTTGTATATAGTCTTAAAATCAGATCCGAGGATATTGGTGAAAACAAGGAAAAAAGACGGAGTTTATTACTATCCTTGTATTTTTAACGCAAAGTTACAGAACTTCCGAGAGAGTACCGCGGTCGGAAATATCCAAACGTGCTCGTTCAAGTTGGTATTAAATTCTCTAAATTTGGAGCTTTGACAGTGAATAACCGAGAGTTTCGCTGGCGATTCCTTTTTTATCGGCGCGTGAATTGCTGGTGGCCGCAAAGACAAGGACAGGCTAATGAAATTGATGTGCGCATTGTACATGCCACGAAGCGAGAACGGAAGCTTCGGGCCACCGGAGAAAGCTTTTTCCCGTGGGAAAACTGGTGTGATCAGTTACTAATGTTCGAGCTCATTCAACGTCAACTCAACGTCAACTTCCGTCGTATCGACCATCCAGTGCCTTCCATCGCTCGCTCCTTGTCCTACACCACCATAATCGTCGTCTGCGTGAATATCCACTGTTCTCCACATATGCCTGGCTGGACGCAAATATCCTAATAGCTGGCAAACTCAGCGCTCGGCGCCACAGTGCAGCATGGCTCCTTGTTCTTCCCTTGTTCCTGAGGGTCTTCCCCGAGATTCTGGCATCTGTCTGTATCATACTCGGATTCTTCTTCACTTCGTCTATCGTGCGGCGCCGCTCCTACTACTATATTCACCTCTCCCCCTTACTTCCCTGGGCCACTTCTTCCGATGTGCGACGACAGCATGGATGATGAATCAATGACCAGCCTCGTAAGTGTCAGGGCCAGCAGCATGCTTCACGGAGGAATGCCTTAAAAGAGCCGCTCGATTGCCGCTCATCAGCAGCATGTAGCCTTGCTCAGACTCCGGCATGTACTCGGATTGCTGAACGGAACACTCGTCGAAGCATCACTGTTGGGGGCTTAAAGAGGAGATCATCGCTTGTTGTTCGTATTATATGGTGATGGACATGACTAAAGGCAGCGAACATGTCTTGTTCTTGGCCTGTCTTACAGCTTGCTTCTAACTGTCTTCCAACTTCATGCCCTCCCATCGCCATTCCCGACCGCTACGGCCAATGGAAAAGCTAGCATATTTCTTATATCCCCGCATGAGCTTGTTTTTGCTCTTTTCAGGCTCTGGTGGCTGGTACATATCTGTTACTCTTTTCGGATGCAAGTGTACACATGTGCCATCGCAGTCTTACAGCTTCTTGGGTGTGTTCAGAAATCAATTCATCAGCAACTGTACGCCCGTCACAGAATAAAGATCTATTGAATTGTCCTGTCAAACATCCTTAAGCCTCCGCTGCTATTAGAATGTATAAAAATACTCTGTCTGCGAGAAGAAGCTCGCTGAGACTCATTCCAGGTACGTCGAATTACTCTTCATGCTTGTCTGCACTGATCCTCATCACATCCGACCTTACGTTCACGAAATATCCCACAGGACGTCTTCTGCCGCACGAGCTCCTTCGCCGGGAATTCCATTCTCCTGGCTCCAGGCCTAGATTTCTTCTTGCAAATTGAAGTCTGCCAAATCATGACAGGAACGAGTGCCTCGCGTCGGCGTGCAGAGGTACGGAAGAAGCTTCGGAATGCATCGCGCCGTCCATCTTTTCCGTCATTTATCTGCTTCTGACCACGTCGAACCCCGTTCTGTCAACGCGTCGCGTCCCCAGACACACCCTCGAAAATTATATAAATGAAAGCACTGACACCTTATCTTTCGCCACCAAGCAATCAGCTCCAGGTCCATCTAATCGTTCATTCTCATTTTCACGATGCGGTTCTCCATTCTCTCTGTTCCCCTCCTGCTCTCCGCCATCTCTCTGCCAGCGTTGGCCGATAACCTCACAGTCACCATTGACCTCGTGGACGTCTTTGGCTCCGACATGTCAGCTTCCAACCACTTTGGTGCCCCGTTCCCTCCCTGGGTGCACGGCTCCCATCCGGGATGGTACTTCGGAAACTTTCCTTGGTTCCATCCCGGCATTCCTTGTTTCCCTGGGGTCTGTTTTGTTTTTTCTTTCTGCCAATAAAATATATACTGACGACGTCTCATACGCTAATCTACTAGCCTTCCTGCAAACTGCTCGGCTACTTCCCCTTCTCGTTCCATTGTCCTCCCAATCCGCCTCATCCGCCTCATACCCCACCTCCAACGAATGACGGATATCATCAGACTTTCAAAAACTTAACAGGTGCTACGCAAGCCGCCGATTATTTGACGTACGGGCTTGTTGATACTGTTACCGGTAAGTTTCACGAAACTTAATATATGCAGTCTCTCATTGCTGCTCGTGCAGATTGCAAGGCCATGTGTGATTCCGTCGACGGATGCCACTTTGTAAACAGTGCGTTTTTCTCCGGAACCCCTTTGAAAATGGTCAGCTGATCCGTTCATGAATATAATTAGGCTACCACGATGTCAACGGGAAAGTGCGCCAACTTTTATTTCATTCACGGCTTGTTAGGATTAAATATTGACGATCGACTGTCTTGCAGGGAGGTAGCCCTCAGCTCACCTGCTCCCTCTTCAGCAACTGCCACAACAGCAGCGACGCTGATAACAAAGGTGGTCAGACTCAGCCTGACGGCACCGTCGACTTCATCACCAACAGTGATGGCTATTGCAAAAACGGTTACTGAACATACACAGGTGGAGTGAAGCGCTAATGCAAAACTTCTTGAAATGCATATTTCGCCCGTACCTCCTTGTCGATACTTGCTCTATACCCGCGGTAGTTTTCTTGCTCGAAGGACGTTCTGCTGCCTGTTGTTCCCGTTTGTACTCGCCCGCATCTTAAATGCATGTGATAGATATCTCGATTTTGGACCCCTACGAGCATTGGATTTTTGAGAGGAATACTTTTGGGGCTGCCAAGTTACGAGTATTTCGTAGAAAATAAGCAGGGGTTACAACACTTCCGACAAAGGATAGCCACATCAACTTTAGGCTGGCAAAAAAAAAAAAAAAAGCAAATTGTGACTAAAAATATTTAATATTTAATAATTTTATTACATTTGAAAATAAATATGCAGCTTCAAAAAAAAAAATGATGTAAGTGAGCCTGTACATAATGCAGATAAAAACCTACATAAAGCACTAAAAATAAATAAAAGGATTATAAATTTATTTAATGCTCCCATTTTAGCAACAAAAATAGTTGAAACAAACTAAATTCTTCAAATCTGTCTGAAAAAGACATGAAATTTACATACAAACATAAGACTTTAAGTCAAATATTAAGAGACAATTTATATAATTTAAATCAACAAATTTAAATGCTCAAAAAGATCTAATTTTAGCAGAAGAATTATAGGAGAATGATAGCAAGTACCAAAAAAAAAAAAAAAAAAAACTCAGATAGTTTTTCAATCCAGAAAGTAAATACTCTATTTTGAAAATTAAAATTGTGAGAGCATGAACAAAGTTGTGGGCCAGAGCTCACACCTTGCTATGTATAATGCTGGGGTTCAAATATTTTACAGAACATAAAATGCATTGTAACATGACAAAGTTTTACTGACATTTGAAAACAAGCAAAATTTAGGCAAAATGATTAATTTTGCATCATGGAAGCCACAAAATAAATTATTTTGTTTACAATGATTTTGCATCCTGAAAAATATTTGGGTCCCATCAGTGATAGGGGTCAAATGCCTTGAGAGGGCCTACTTTTTCCCCATTGTATTTATTAGTATAGCAGCATAGATTCACTGGTGCTGCTGCATGTACAATATGTTACACTGTACAGAATGTGCTTGTGTCCATGTCAATTTGGCATCATGATACTTTTTCTAGTACTGACTGTTCTCCCATGATTTTAATTTCAAAAAAAGTGAAAGCTAGTGCAGATAACATTTTTAGAAGCAGTGTAATGAGATTAATTCCATAATCCAAAATAAGATATTTGAAAACTTTGGGTTCAATGCTTGCTTATTGCATTTTATTATTATTATAGCAAAGTAACAGCAGTTATGAATTTAAGTATATAAATAGGACTCTGCTTAGATTCCTAACAAATTCTGAGTATGATAAATCTGAGGATTCTGCATGGATGTCTGCAGTTCACACAGACTCTACACAGAGTCTGCTCACACTGGATGCAAGAAAGAATGTTTTTGTCAGAAATAGTATGAAATTCAACTCAAGTTTTTATGTTTTACTGCTAGATATTTCTAAAGGAATAAAAGATTTATTTATTAAAATTTTGATTTTATGTTAATTCATGAAATATAATAGTGTTCCTGGTATATAAACATGAATCAGATTTTCCATTATAATGTTAAGCAAAGTATGATATTATTTTTATAATATATAGTTTCATATTTTGAACAGAAATATGATAACTAATTGGCTGGCTAAATAAATGCACTGTATTTATGGAAAAAATATTGAAATAAATTGATGTGATATATGACACATATATTTAATATGTACATAAATGCTCAACAATGTGCCCAATACTGCTTATGGTTAGCTACTTAAAACCATCCTAAGCTCATTAGCATCTAATAGCAAGCTTGTTAAAATTGCCTATAAAATCCTTAACACCTAATCACAGGCTTGCTAAGAATTCCTAGGAGTGTAAGCACTAGATAGATTGCTCAATAAGAGTTTTCTGAGCATGGTCCTGAAATGAACCTACTAAGATTATCAATAAGCTCCTTACAATAGATAGAGAGCTGATTAATATGTCCAATGAGCTTCTTAAGTCAATGGTTAGTTAGCTAAGGCTTTATATGAGCTTCTTAATAGCTAACAGAGTGCATGCTAAGAATTATCAGGACCATAAGAACCAGAATGTGAGCTGGTTGAGATTTATGAAAGCTTTGCAAGCTCCCAGAAAGCTGTTTAAAATTATTGTTGAATGGCCTAATACATAACAGAGCACTTGCTAGAAATGTCTAGAACCTTAAGCAATGGTTAATGAGCATATTAACTTCTTATAATTTAACAGAGAGCATGCAAGAAATTGTTAGGATCACAAGCACTGGAAAGTGAGCATTCTAGGATTTGTGAAAAGCTTATAAAGACCATATTGAGCTCTTCAGGAGCTGATAGCATATGTCCTGACTATACACACTGAACAATGAAGCCCCTATAATTGCAAGTGAGCTTGTTATCACAGATAATGCTAAGGTTTCTTAGAACTCTAAACAGCTTCTTAAGCCCATAGTAAGCTTACTAAGAGTTCTGAAGAATTTTCTAACCTCATAATGAGCTCCCTCATATCTACCACCAGTGAGCTTTGTAAGAATTCCTAGGTTTGTGTGCACTAATCTAAGCTGAGCTTTTTGAACTTGTTGAAAATCTTTGCAAGCTCTTCATGAGCTTAAGGAGATCATTAGCAGCCTGTGCAAGCTCTTCTTGAGCTTGAGGAGCTCATTGGCAATCTTAGCAAGCTTCTTCTTAAGCTTAAGGAGCTCACCAGCAATCTTAGCAAGCTTCTTCTTAGTCTTAAGATGCTCATTAGCAATCTTAGCTATCTTAGCAATCTCATTTGCAACTTTAGCATGCTTCTATTAAGCTTAGCATGCTCATGAGCAACCTTAGCATGGTCCTCTTAAGCTTAATATGCTCATTAGCAACCATAATAATCTTATTAGCAATCTTAGCATGCTTTTCTTAAGCTTAACATGCTCATTAGCAATCTTAGCATACTCTTCTGAAGCTTTACATGCTTATTAGCAATCTTAGCATGCTCTTTTTAAGATTAACATGCTCTTTAGCAATCTTAGCATACTCTTCTTAAGCTGAAGATGCTCATTAGTAACCTTAGTATGCTCTTCTTAAGCTTAAGATGCTTATTAGCAACCTCAGCATACACTTAATAAGAAGCTCATTAGCAATCTCAGCATGGTCTTCTCAAGCTTAAGAAGCTCATTGGCATTCTTAGCATGCTCTTCTTAAGTTTAAAGAGCTCATTTGCAATCTAAGCATGCTCTTCTCAAGCTTTAGGAGCTCTTCAGTAATCTTAGCATGCTCTTCTTAGATTTAAGGAGCTCATTAGCAACCTAAGCAGCTCATTAGCAACCATAGCATGCTCATATGAAGAGCTTGGTATTCAACAGAAATCTTGCTAAGAATCTCCAGAGCCTAAGCACTGGACAGTGAGCTAGCTGGCTAAAACTTCCATAAAGCTCTACAAACATGCAGCTGTGCTAAAATTCATGATAAGCTTCTTAATCTTATGGTGAGCTCACACAGACTTTATGATGATCTTCACACTTAATGGTGAGATTATAAAGGATGCTTAGAAATTTATGTATTGAACAATTAATGGGTTGAGATTTTCAAAGGGTTTCATAAGCTCAACTGATGATCTAGTGCATACCATATCAGGGATTCTTATCAAGCTCAATGCTGTTAGGAATCAGAGTGCTCACTAAATTTTATATAAAGCTTCTTAACATTATTATTGAGAGACTCATTAGGAAACTAAGCAAGCTCTTTTTAAGCTTCAGGAGCTCATTAGAAATCTCAGTATATTCTTCTCAAGCTTCAGAAGCTCTTTAGAAATCTCATTGGGAACCTTAGCAAGCTGATCTTAGGCTTAAAGAGCTTAGTAGCAATTTTAGTATGAAGAAGTTCTTAGGCTTAAGGAGAGCTTGCTAACATTTCTAATGAGCTCCTCAAGCTTAAGGAACCATACTAAGACTGCTAATCATCTCCTTAAGCTCAAGTAGAGCATGCTAACATTTCTAATGGGTTTCTTAGGCATTCAACAACAATCTTAACCAGCTTTCTGAGAGCTTGCAAAGCTTTCATAAATCTCAACCAGCTCACATTCTGGTCCTTATGGTCCTGAGAATTCTTAGCATGCACTCTGTTAGGTATTAAGAATATCATATAAAATCCCCTTCTTCCAGATACACACCATTAATATCCAGCTATTCAAAAAATCTTGACTGCAGTCACTGCAGAGAATAAGAGACTTCATCCCCTTCTCCAAGCATTCACACAAAGAGAAGCAGGAACTTCTACTGCTGTTGCTAAAAGTAAATGTCTTCACTCCCTACTTCTAGCATCTATATATAGAGAAGCAGAGTCTTGGAAGGATGTAGACTGACAGCACAATCTTAATGCATCAATATGTGAACAGCTGGTGACCACTAGAGCAAACCTAGCAAATCAGAAATCCCTTGTCAAATATATGCATGCAACTCTTGTCCAAGAATGGTCCAAATACAAGCAAACCTTCAATGAGCCTATGGATTAGAAGGTGGCAAGTGAACTAGCAGCCACCCTGAAAATGGAGGAAGTGGCTAGGAAGTTGGAAGAGAAAGATGAGGAAATTGAAGAGTTGAAGAAGTTGCTGGCAAAGGAGAAGGAGGAACATATGCAGACAAAGGTGAAGTATAAAACTTGGATAGAACTGGTACAGTTTGAGTGCATTTGCAGCATTGGCAGCCAGCAGAGCAAACACAGTTAACACAACAACTTCCCACCCACAAGGAGAAAGCACCACAAACAATCTCCCAGCAGAGAGAAATGCTTCCAGGTTTGTTCTTTGTTGTCTGGTTGCATTTTCTGATTAAAATTTCTGCTCACATCATATAAATGATTCTTAGCTCCCTCTGGAGTTTTCCTCAGGGAAATTTAAGCCCATTTATGTTTACTATGCCTTGTTCAGGGGCAAACACTCAGAACAGAAGGGGTGGTGGGACTATTATTTGGTTAGTCCTTGTTGTCATGCAGTTCTTAAGTTGGATAAATGCTTATCACACATATCTGAAAAGTCCTGCCCCAAGCCCTCCTCTGGTATTTTCAAGTGGAATATCAAGTGCCTTTGCAGTTTCTCCACCCCCAGACACCAGTTTTCTGTACCCCAGCAAATGAGACCAATGTTAGGTTTGTCCTTCTTCTCTCCTTTTGTCCCATTGGCCAAGTCTTATAAATGCTCATGTTCCACATTTAAATAGTCCCACCTTCCATATTTCCCAACCTTCATCAAGTATTTTATCATCAAGTGCATCTGATACAAACATTCCCTGAACTCCAGGTGCAGACGAGACTATTGTTGGATTTGTCCCTCCTAGTCCAATTTCCAAAATTGTTTAAATGCTCAAATCATGTATTTTAACAGCCCCAACAGCTTGAATCTTCCTGAGTCGTCTTCAAATGCTGAATCGATAAGCTCGGTTACAATTACTCCTCAGACACCAACAGTCCAGAACCTGGCTAGCAACAATTTGTACCCGACTCCCACACTCCCAAGGAGATCTATCGTGACTGGACCGAAGGTCACTCCTAGCCCCGAATGCGTGCTGGGAAAATCCCACAATTGGAGTAGGAAGGGAACAAATCAGCACGTCAAAAAGTATACGTGCCTCAATTGTGGATTCTCGGCCCAGGAAAAGTGGGTGTCTGATGGCTGGATGACTTGGAAAAAGGGACGTTAAATGGCTCGATAACGTATGATTGGGCCAGCTCTGAGCAATTCTGCAGCTTTTTCCGGTAGATATGTCCTGACCAATTCCCTGGCTCTGTAAATTAGCTCTCTTCCTCCTGTTTCTTCATCGATAACTGCTTGTTTACTCAGCAAATCCCCTTCCCTTTCCCATCCTCTCCATCCCCAATATATTTTCTATCTCCCTATAATCTTCCCTTTTGTATTTTTCTAGGATGTAGCTATCCACGAATTTTGTGAACAACTGTGATGCAGTAAACAATGAAAATAGAACCAGTGGGAAGTTTAATCCGGAAGGCAACGCCAAACAAAGGCCGGTCAACGCGTCCCATTTCGAACGAAACACATTTGCAGCGCGCTCCGACGTTCGACCTTTCCTCACCCACCATGTCCGGCGAACCTTCAAGGCGTTCGAACTTTGTTGATGTGTAAGTAATGCTCGTAATGCTATTTGATTTCCAAGTGCTTAACTATCGACTCTCACAAGCTCCTACTCTCAACTACACACAATCCTGTCTGGCCTCCAGGAAGGCGTGAACATTCCACGACTCACGCTGGACTACCTTGATCATCGAAAAGACCAAATCTGCAATGTCGCAGAGCCGTTCGGAAAACCCTCGGCTGCGTCAAAGCAGAAGATCGAAAGCGGTTCTATCACCCTTCCTGACGGTGTCACATTTCGTATCGAGGACGCCGACAAGGAATTCGTCTTTGCTGTTAGCTCGAAGTTCCAAATAAATGAAATCCAGGCATTTATTCTTCTTCGTTCTTTCCTGTACAACCTGGGCCTTCCATTTACAGCAGACGTCGAATTACCATCGATGGTGGCGGAACTCTTGGACGCTATCACTCCCTTCTACTATTCTGAACGCCTCTCCGCTCTCCGTCTCCTTATCCCTCTCTTTCGTGCCAAGGAGTTCCCCACAGATCCTTTCCACAACACCGCATACAATTTCTTGCCACAGGCGATTCCAGACGGCCCGAAGTTCGCTGAAACCCTTGTCACCGAGTATGAGAATAAAACGCAGAGTGGTCTTCCGGAGAGCCTGACCAGGGATCCTAAAGCGGCATCTCAGTGGGCGAAGCAGAATCTGAGGGAGCAGCTGTTATTGCTGGAGGTCTTGTTTTGGACGATGTGGGGTTACGTTCCATGCAGCGGGCCATTGGTGGAAAGGATCTACCATGTGATGTATGCCTCAAATCTTGGATCGCAGCAGAAAAATGACATGTTTCTATTGGACCAAGAGAGCAAGCAGCTCTTGGAGGACTGCTCGTTTATGTGGATCCTGATATCGGTGGAAGTGCTGGAACTGGAGACGGTGGGGGAGGACGAGTTCATAGACTTGGGGGACGACTCGGTGTTGATGGAAGGCCCTGCGTATGTCGCATCCCCAGATTCACTCATGCGGATACATGAAATGGTCCGCGCCCATAAGGGAAGTCAGTACGTGTGTACCTATCTGGCCTGGGCGTACGTCGTGTCTCGTCTATCGGCCAAGGTCCCGGAAGAGGGGCAGCTGCCGCCGGCGTATAAACCTTTTTTCAATCTCATTACGGCGCAGGACAAACAGTCTTATTCGACGTATCAAGAACCGGAACCCGTAGCGATGGCGAAGAGTTGCCTGGGACTGGACGCTCAGTTGTTCCGGCTCATCCAGACGTTGTTGACGAAATCGCCGTTGTTTGTCACCGCTATTGCGTGGAAGACGGGATCCGCCGTAACGGATCCCAATGCCATTGCATTCCGCTCAGTGCTTAAAGGTGCATAATGCCTCAACTTTGTATATCGCCATGCTAATCTAATATCTGAACAGGTCTTATCATCGCTCTCGTCGAGCTCGTTCCAGTGGAAGAATATGTCGAGTTCGGCGCTTTCGTGGAAGTCTGGATAGCGCTGTTCGGTCGGAGCGAGAGCGTATCCATCGCAGGCATCTGTTCGCAATTCTGGCAAGCAGACTGGCAGCACGGCATCGCTCGACGCGCCATCTTTGACGTTGCACGGTCCCGGTTCCCTGTAGAGCCCCGCCTTCTCATTCGCCTCCTTCGTGCAATGACGGGGGCAGGCTTCCTTGATACCGACCCGTTATCTATTGCCGACCATTCTCAGGAAGGTGAAGAAGACCTAAGCGAGGGCCGTGAGATCTGCGACCAATACGTATTCCACTACCTCCAGGAGCTGCCGACCTATTCGCAAGTTATACCCATGAGTGCATGCACGGGTTCGCATGCGCTGTATGAACGACTGCAGGAGCGCGGGGCGAGCACTCCCACTGGGCTCTCGTATGTTAATCTGCGACCAATCAAACTTCCTGGAGGGTCGGTATTACCTGCACGTTCAGTTGGCCGGCTTTTGACGGGCGACGGGAACGACGTCATTGTCGTGTGCTGGAAGCACCAGCACTCGGGATGGAAGCTGATCCTCGAACTGCTGACAGACTACGTGAACCGGAAGCAAATGAACGTTGCAGCGAGTGGACTTCACCGGGATGTGGATTTCAGGCGGGGCACAGGACAGCCATTGACGCTGCGGATAGAGGACATCGGGGTGGAGATGCAGGGGGACGATAATGTCGTCACGGATATCCTCGATCTCGTGCGAAGCCTAATTCAGGACAACCCAACACAGGCGCTAGCGCTCATGCAGGCGTTCGAGGCGGGCGAGCCAGTCGTTTCCCATACGATGATGGAGTCGCAGCCCCCAGACCTAGTGCAGCTTACTACTATGATCTTAGAGGAAGCTTTATCGCGCCCAGACACCCGTTCCCGGTCCAGCTCACGTGCAAATCTCATCACGTCCGCTATGAGTGTGCTCTCTGCATT
>JASFDH010001048.1:0-17317 GCA_036937195.1 Nidularia pulvinata
CAAGTTGAACCCACAAGAACTGGAAGGGTGCAGCACATAAGCTGAAGCCAACAGTTCTTAACTTGTTAGCATTATGGCCAGAAACCCTTCTGACATTATTTCCAACTTTCTCCAACATAGCACTATTATAGCCTATGACCTCTCATTCCTAATTTAGTTGGGAAATGAGCCTTGACAATCTATCATTTCAGAAATTTCTTACCTCATGGAAAACAATTTCAGCTCCAAGATTTCTCTGGCCACTGTTATGATAATTCTGTTTACTCTGACAAACAATCCTGATTTGCTTAACCTTCATGCTTAAGTCATTCCTTACAGGAAAGACTTCTTCATGACACATCCAAAAAGTTTCAAAAGTCAGAAAAGTTTCACAGCCTGACAAAGGAGAAGATTATTAATTCTCTGAGCCTCAAACTTGATGGGCTTTCCAAGGTATTGGAGCTTGATCCTATCCTATCCTATACATAAAAAGAGAACAGCCATTTGACCCTGATTAGTCAGAACATGACTAATAATGGGGCAACCATTGGAAGGAACAGGTGGTGGAGACAAAGTTGATGCCCTGAAATTAAGCCAGGGGTTTGGGGGTGGAGCCTCCAACAGGCTATGACCTATGCTGAAAGCCTGCCAGCATTAGGAGCAGAGCAACTTTTGCACAGGCTGGAGGCATGGGTCTAAGGCTTGTCCATACAGTGCACAAAGACAGTACATAAAATGTCTGGAGGTGATTTCAAAAGAGGCCATACAACCTGTCATTACTATTTGTCCACATACTGTGGAATGTGAAACCAAAACTTGTGCAAGTCACTCACTTGTCCAATCAACACAAGACCATGATATTCCATGTGTTACACTTATTAAAGGTACAAAATGCTTTAAAGATGTACATGTTCTCAGTGGCAAATGTTCTAAATGCAAGGCACTCTACTATGCTGATCATGAAAGCTTCAAACAGCCTGAGAATTCAAGAGCTCATAACAGGTTTTATCTGAATACTGCAAAATATTTAAAAATTGGACAAAATATCTGGGCTGATCAGGTGTTTTCAAGAGCAGTTCTAAATGGATTATATAGCTTCCATGCATCTGCTTCAGTCTTTGCAGAGTTCTGGAATGATATTTTTTGGATTGAAGATGATGTCAGAAAAGTTTAAAGGAATCAAACCTGGCATGCCTTTGTGCAAGAAACAATCTGCCAAGTTGCTGAAGGGTCAAATACAACATTGGAACTTCCAGATGGTCTGTCAATCAATGATATTACAAAACATGCATTCACACAACTTGGGGAGAATGGTGTCATCAGAAGTGCAGAAGATCATTTTTGCAATGAATGCACCCATAAGTTTAAAAAGACTGCAGATTTAATTACAGGTGATGATCCAGCAGCTATTGTGGGCATTAATGAAAATCATGATGTGCCTGTAATGACTGGTGTAAATGCTGACTTGGCTGCTTGTGATGCTGCTCAAGCAAGATTTGATGCAGGGCATGCAATGGATGTTGATGAGAGTTTTGAAGAGAATTCTTCAAATACACAAGATCAGGAATCACTAGTCAAGTTAGTTGTATTAGATGGAATTATTATGGGACCAACTATAAGTGGTACTTTAAAGAGTTTATAACTGAAATATTAATTTCAATCTATTGCAGCATTGTGCTTTTGAGGGTTGTACTCAAAGTCTTGTCAATGTCCACCAAGGTATCTTTTGTGCTTATCATGAGGTTTTGTGCCTTGGACTATGTCAAATAAAAAACTGTACCAATCAAAAATAGGAAAATTCTCAGAGTTGTCAGGTACATCAGAATCAATGGTATTCTCATATTGTGCATTATGGTGGCCAGTCATTACTTGGAATTTGCCAAGTTCTCAGATGAGCTGAGGAAGAAAGACATGAATGGCTTCCACCTATAAACTGACAAGTTCAAGCACATGATGAGATTCAAGCACCAAATCAGCAGCAAAACAATTATTTTGTTGCACCTTGCTTTTACTGTATTGAGACAATTTGTGCACCTTGTGGAGTTGTTATTGCTTGGACTAAATTTGCAAAATCGGAGTCTCCAACAAATATTCTGAATTCCTTGGATTCTATTTATCCAACTACAGAATTGCATCCAAATTATATATGTATTGACAAAGCATGTCTTCCACTTTTAACAGCTATCAGCAATGGTGCTTGGGAAACCTGGAAGCAAACAACTTGATTCATAGTTGATTCCTGCCACTATATCAACCATCACACTATTGATTATCTATGTCATAAATGGTATAATCCAGCACCATTAAATGGATCTGATACAAATCTTGTTGTAGTTGAACATGATGCTAAAGGAAACCCACATTATAAGTGAGCATTCAATACTCAGGTAAGTCTTTTTCTTCTTTAAATGTTTGAATTCACACCTACTATATATTTAGGCATGTGAACAACTAAATGCTTGGCTTGGAGGCCTTCAATCAATTCTTGATAAAATGACTGTTGACAATTTCAATTGGTCTATCCATGCATTACTTTTCTTACATACACAAAGAGTTATCAAAAGACAGCAAAAAATGAAGGAAAAAGGTGAAACCAAGGAGGAAGATAAGAAGGAGGAGGACAAGGAGGAAGAGAAAGATATAGGAATTGACATTGAAAGAGAGGATTAAATGTATTTTTACTCTGTGGACTGCATGTAATTATGCTATTCAATTACTCTTGTCTCTATTGAGTACAAACTCCATGTGAAGTCCATGTAGACTCCATGTGGAATGTATGATATTCAATGACTTATGCATTTAACTTTGTTCAAGGATATGTCTACATGGAGTAAACATGGAGTAAACATGGAGTAAACATGGACTTCATATGGAGTGCATGGTATGAAATTACTTGTGCATTCAACCTTATTGAAGGGTAAGTCCATGTAGTCTCCACAAAGTAACATATACAATATGGAGGGTAGAAGGACTTTACAGAGACTCCATGTGGAGTCTACATGGATTATTTAGAGGATACATGGAGTCCATGTAGACATGTGGGGGAGTGTAAAGTACAGCATTTGAGGTACTTAAATACTAAAGAATGTAAGTACCCAGAGTAATAACACAAAGTACTTAAAACATACTAGTGAAATGGAAAAGTGAGTGGGTCAATAGACAGAGAGCATGACAAAAACTAAGGAATACACATTGAATGTTAACACAGAGAGGTATACTACAAAAAGCATAGCATATGTGGCTGAAACATAGTAAGTACAAAAATGGAAATGGACCAGAGTAAAACTGAGTAAACCTGGAGATGAGCAGAGAATTGGGAAAGTGTCAGGATTGAATGTGAGCAGTCTGGGAATGGCAAGCACTGTATCATACAGAGATATGACAACAAGACTCACCTTCAATACTCACTTTAGAGCTGTTGGTAGGTCAGCAAGCCATTTTGGAACAAAGGTTGGCCACATTTCTGCAAGGTTATGTCTTGCATGTCCTTAAGTGTGACCAGTTCCAATGTCTTTTATTCATCTGCATCCTAGACCTAGGCTGCAGTGATGATGTGTTTCTCATGCCTGAGGCTGATATAACTCCTACTCCAGGATCACCTGTAGCTGCTGCTCAGCAATCTGTTGATGCAGTGATTGAGGTTTCTGATTTGGAAAATAAGGTATGTTTTTTCACTTTATATATTCTCTTTTTACCCAAATTTTTTGACTTCTAGGTCCCTCTATCTGCCTTGATGCATAAACATGGACAAGAAACTACCACCCCTGTCACAGCTACTCCCAAGTTTACTTGCATATGTCATGGAGCTGAGGCTCTGATGAGCATATCTGAATTCCTTGCTGAGTTTGGCAATATACCTGCTACTGCTCTTGCTCCTCATCCTCCTCCTGTTGATCCTAGCCTTATTTGCAGGACTAGTGCTGTTGTCTATCTCTTGTGCAAGGAGAAGCAGTGGCTTAATGCAACTGAGCAGGTTGCTCTCATTGAGTTTCTTTGCAAAGATCAAACTGCTGCTGATGTTTATATGACCATCATGGAAGAAGAGGTTTGCAAAGAATGGGTTTGGAATTAGTTAGAGCTCTTGGGTGTCATTGTTTTTGGCATCTTATCATGACATTTTTTGTGGATAGACTCTTTATACATACTCTGGAATCTAATATACATACATTTTATTCACTCATTTATATGTCATTAGTTTGTGCTACTTTCTACACCTGTGCTAGAATTCACCCTTCTGTCATAGTATTGCCTGGTAGTTGCTCCACATTGCTTGTGCAATCTCATCTTGTTTAGCTGTTGCTCTTCCTTCTTTGTCTGAGTCACTGCTTCACCAGCCAATGTTCTGAATTCATTTTCCCTCAGCTGGTCAGGATTAGAATCAAGCTCATCTTCATTATCTTTGATGTCATGAGAATCATGGTCCATAATAAAACCATGTGTTGTAGCAAGTGCTGGTGGAATTTGTGCTTTAACTGCCATGCTGAACTGAGAAGGTTGGGTGAGTATTCCCCAATGATTCCTCATCACACCAAAGATCTGTTCAACAAAATTTCAAACAGAAGCATGTTGCAAATTAAATAGCTCCTCAGGTTGGCAGGCCTGTAAAGTTGGAAATAAAATGAATATCTAAATTTGAGGAGGAACTATGCACTTTAAATTTGTTTTTCCCCACTCTGCAAGGTGATAATGAACTTCATGATATGGGACTAATAATGGATCACAAATTTAAAACCCTGCATCAGCATGACAAATTTTGCCTGCTGGGATAGTGAGATCAACAAGCCATGATTGAGCATACATTGTTGCATCTGCAGCAGATTTTTCACATCCACAAGGAAGTACACAAACTTCATAGCAAACAAACAGCATGTAAGACAATTCTGTGAAATGCTGAATGTTGATTTGCTGCTGAAGGACAGCAGTTGATATGTGTCCCATCCATGTTCCTTATTGTACCATAGAAAACATTGACAATTACAAATGAATTCAGGAATAGGATCATTGGCTGCTGGGAGATGGACATATTCTGATAAAATGTCACAGATAATAGTGCATCAAAGATTTTGCAAAGGTATCTATTCAGCTGCACCTCAGAAATAAATCAAATAAAATGTACTGAATAGCTTACATTAAGATTATATCATTTGAGTGTTGAAACCCTTTGGCAACATGTCAAATGTAGACCTGTTATATACATATATAAAACAATTGCAACTTGCTTGTTAAGTGACACATCTCCTCCATCCTCAAGTAACACATAATTCTTGAACCAAAGTAAGGAATACATAGACTCATACCTCATGCTCCTGTTAACTTTCAGGTGTGGTATGATTACTTCCAGTCAAAGTAAGTAGAATAAAGTGTTGTGGCAATGCATACAACATTCATTAAGTATGCTGCTGTTACTGCCATTAGCTGTTTCTGACTCTCTTCAGCTTTTGGGGGAGGCATAAATCAAGCAAAGATCAAAAGACAATGATGCTATGAAAAACCAACAAGATAATTGATTATTTACTTAATTTGGGATTTTGGGAATAATACAGACACATCAAAATCAAAATACAACAGTGTTCTTTTTACAGGACTGACTCTAAGCTTGTGTATTTTACTTGCATGTGACAGTGTAGCAGAGCTGTCATGACTTAATGTAGCTGTCCTGGCTTTGTGTCACTGGAGTAACAGGCACTACAGGTTGTAATGAACCAGGTATTAGTGGGACAGATAGTCCAATGGTTGTGCTGTGTGCAATTCCAGCATCTTCCATTTTACCTGGTCATTACATTGTGCTTCTTCATTCATTTATCACCTAAATAATGGCCTTAACTGTCTCATTGGTGTTATTTCAACACAACAATCTCTCTGAAAATGCCCATCATTTTGCTAAGGGTCTGTCCAGTAGCAAAAATGCAGGCACATTCTCATTTCGATAGCAGCTGGATTATTCCCACCACCCAAATATGGAAGGTATGTGTGACATATGGATTATCTCTGATGTTTGGCTGTTTGTCTCCTTTGTCAATCTAATACCTGGAAAGTCTGATCTGCATAAATGGCAGCTCATTATAGCTGCTACATATGTAGTAAATGTTATTGGCATTGCTACTAAGCTCTATGCCTCTCCTTTATACTGGAAACAAGCATACCACACATCAATATTGACTAGAGAAGAATGAGTGAAAGAGTTAATCAATGGTCATCACAATTGCATGTGGACAGAGCACAGGATGCATGTACATGTTTTTTTGGTATTTGTACATGGTTTGTGGCTTGGGAGACTCTTGCAGTGTAGGATTAAACAAGCAAGTAGCAATCTTTCTATACATGTGTGTTACTAATAATCTGAAAAGCTGTACTAGCATGTTGTCCTGCTTCTGCATTACATCTTCATGTTTGGAATAGCTGGTATGGATGATGCATGTTGAAGAAATGAGGAGAAACAAGCAAGAACAAGATAATCAGCAGTCAATCAGGTGAGGGTGCAACTGACACCCACACATATTGTTGACCGTAACCTTTACCCTATACCCATATCTGGACATTACAGCTATACACACCCCGACCGTTTGGACGCCGTAGTCCCCTCACATATAGACCCCTTATCCACACGTAGATTGGTTGTCTTAGCATGACCTGTGCGTCTTAGTACTTAGTATACTTGTTGCACATAAATATAGAGATTTTAATAATAATAATAAATCAGGCAAAGGTGACAATCTGTGACAGGGTTCCATATTTGGGTAGTGGGAATAATCCAGCTGCCCATCAAAATGTGAATGCGCCCGCATTTTTGTTACCGGACTGACCCTAAAGCTAGAGATACATAATAATACCAAATATCAAGGTAAATGGAGGTGTCCACAAAGAGTTACGGTGGGCTGTGCTAAGGAGTGACAGTGTGTCAAGGATCGCCGGAACACTGTAGTAAGTATCCAGATAAGGGCATAATAAATCATAAACCGTTGGTCATGGCGCAGTGTGACACATGTGACTATTCAGTCACACGCAGATTGATCTCGAATCGGAAGGGATCATCTACTCTATCAGAGTGACCATTATCCTGGCTATACAATTCCACTTCCCACTTTCATGCCAAAAGTAATGTAACAAGGAGTATGGCTAAGAAGAAATCCATCGCAGGCTCTGCAATGGCAACGAAGAAGGTCAAAGCAGCGCAGAAAGTTGAACGGAAGGAGATGAAGAAAGTGACGAAGACAAAGGGTAGACACGGGTCGGAAGAAGATGACGACGATTTAGAAGGTATTTTAGAGAAGGTATCTGTGTTCTTTGAACCAGCAACGAGTTGAAGGGGTTAAACATGATAATGTGATCACTAGATGCGAAAAGAATGGGAAGAAGCGCACACTGTTACTGAGGAACTGGTAGAAGGACCGCCAAGCAGGCGTGCGAATGCTACGCTTACTGCATGTCCTGTCGGAAATCATCTATGGTGTATTGGTGGGGAATTCTTCAGTGAAGATGGAAGAGCTGTGAGTAGGGTATTATCACCTTTACTGGTTCTTTGGAGAGTTCACGACCCATGACGGCTGATTTATCGCAGTACTTCTATAACGATATATTTCGCTACACTCCCGAGAAGGACGAATGGCGAAAATTCGTATCTCCTACATGTCCCGGACCAAGGAGTGCTCATGCTGTAGTCGCTAGCGCAGCTGGAGGGGGGAAGATATTTCTGTTCGGTATAAGCCTCTTATTAGTTTGCTCTGGTCAGTCGACTTAGGCATGATATTTGTAGGAGGAGAATTCTCTTCATTGCATCAAAATACCTTCCACCATTACCGTGACTTCTGGTGTTTCGATATACCATCTCATTCCTGGTACAGGATTGATACCAAAGTCAGGCCGAGCGCACGCTCCGGACATCGGTGGGCGTTTCATTATTGGACTCATACCCTTCCCATCCATTGGCTTTGCCACAGCTCATACTTCAGCTACTTCAGAATGGCCATTTGGAAAGACTATATTGTCCTCTTCGGAGGCTTCTATGACCCAGGAATCACTAGTGCGTAATATGCCGTTTATGGTCCTATGTAATTTTCTGTCTTGTTTATTTGCGATTGATCCATCGTTAGCACGATATCTGAACGATCTATGGCTTTTTGATACGCAGGAATACAAATGGCATCAAATTGTGTTTCGAGAGACAGACTTGAAGCCTTCGTGAGTGCTCGGCTATTCCGGTAGTTCTTCCAGTATCGATTTTTCAATGATTATGCAGGCCTCGTAGTGGTTTCTCATTCCTCTCATGTACAGATGGGATAGTTCTACATGGTATTTTCAGCTTTTACATGATTCTAGATAGCTAGATAATTTAATTGTGTTAGGCGGCTATTGCAAAGAGTATGCCAAAGGAAAACGACCAGTGGGAGTCATGTTAGATGACACCTGGTTGCTTAAGTGCGTCCCACACCCTGAAAAGACTACCCGATATATTGGTAATCGCCTTTCAAAGGATAACCCTCGCCCTTGACTCTGCCAACGTCCCTGCTCCAACCACGCCGGGTGTCAAGTCTACAGGCGTTCCCACTCTCCAAAGCATCAAATCAAAATCTGGAACTCAATCTGGATTAAACCAAGGGGTCACTGTCAAATGGGAGCGCCGTAAACGTGCATCTGATGTTTATGCCCCATCTTTACGATCTGGATGCACAATGGCGCTTTGGGCGGCTAAAGGGATGGGCATAATGTTTGGTGGTGTCACTGACGAGGACACTAGTGAAGAATCATTGGAGAGTATATTTTGGAACGATCTGTGAGTGTTTTCTTTTTTCTTATGTTTGACCTTCAACGCTAAATTAAGCAACGCGCTGTGACTCTAGCTACGGCTACCAACTCGCTGGAAAGGGAAGATGGATAAGCATGGCACTTAAGAAATCCAAAGCGAAAGCGAAAGGGCCGAAGAAGAAAAATAAAGAGAAACAGGGAGGCTGCAATCAGGATTCAGATTTCGAAGATTACGAGATGGCATGGGATCGAGAGAAGGCGAGAAAGCCATCTCATTCCTCTGTTGATTATTCAAGTTGATTATGTCATATAACTACCAGAGCCAAGTATCTTCAGCTATAGGGGAGCAGCCGATTGCGGAATCTGATGATCCGAGCTTGACTGTACCTCTACAGAGGTACAATGCCATGCTGGCGGTTTTGAGGAATACACTCTATATGTATGTTCACTTTTTCGTTTCGTTTCGTGTCACCGCTTACTGTAGCCATGTCGATTTCCATGTTTTTTCTGTTCTCAACGGTACCATAACACTCCACTTACATGCTTTATCCAGATATGGAGGTATCTACGAACGGGGCTCTCACGAATATACTCTGGATGACTTCTACTCGCTTCAGCTGGATAAGCTTGATAGGTACGCGTGCCTGAAGAAATCTGACGTGATCATTCCAGAGGGGGAGGATGAGAGTAGTAGCAATGATGATAGCGATGAGGAAGGAGGCGGTAGCGATGAATACGATGATGAGGAGCAACATGATTGGGACCTGGATGTCGGTGAAGATCAAAGCAATGATGTGGATTATAATGAGCAGGTGACACGACATACGAAGCCAAAGGACAGCAAACAGAATGGAAAAGAGAAGCACAAGCTGGAAGAAGTCGTTTCAGGGGACAGACCACAGGTAGTATCTGTAGAAAATGTACAAGAAGTGGACAATATACAATGTGAACAGGTCAGTAGATTTTGCACATTGTTTCGTGATTAATGTTTGCTAATTTCGACAAGAATTCACTCCGGTCTCAAGTTGCCACTTTCATGGGTACATCTAAAGACGCAGCGCGCTCTGAAGATGACATCCTTAGTACTCCTCTGCCTGGTGAAACTCTTGCCATGTTTTACGCTCGTTCCCGTCAGTAAATGGTTTTCCGCACTACTTACTATTATTTCATGCTTTTGAATATAGGCGAATACTGGTCCCAAAAGGCGTTTAGCGGGACAACTGATAATCGCGGCAAACAGCTCAGGAAAGAAGGCTTCTCACTGGCAGAGGAGCGATACGGTATTTTGCTTACTTCCTTTCATCCGTCCTCATTTATGTATTTCATATTGGTTGGGAAACAGTCTCATACAAACCTGTCCTTGAAGAAGTTGAAAATATCCTCGCAGAAGCTGGGCTGGATGAGGAGGAAATGAGACGAGGCGCAGCAGGGGGACCTTCAACCCCGGCCGGTAAGGGGCAGAATAGGAATCGTCGCTAAGTTCAGTGATTACTCTAATTCAATTAGTTTCTCGTTCTTTTGAATCTGTTTCATTATTGCTGAATCACATCCGTATTGACTGTAGAATTCCCACAAACCTTTCTGCACCAATAATTCAGAATTTGACTCACTTACGAATGACTTTCAGCGCTTCCTTGGTTGTCTTGGACTTTGATCCATATCACACCTGGGATGTTTCGACAATGATGGACTCTGTCTCAGGCTCCGACAGCCTACGCCGACTGGCGCTACATGAGAAGTACATACGTGATTCTTTGCAGACACTTTGGACTGCTATGGTCCTGAGCTGCAAGTCCCGCCTGACATTACGCTGGCCGTTACTGGCCGTGGAGCGCTATATATGCACTTCTCGCGACTCGGACGAGCAACGCACTCTGAAAGTCGATTATCAGTCTTTATCGTAAAAACGCAGATATGAAACTTGCTGCATGTTATTTTTCGGGAATCGGAACATATTTCATCCGGTCTCTGACTCTTCCATATTCGACTCTATTCTACTAGTTGAGCATAGGTATACGAGTCCTATGGCACAAGCAAGTGAACGAAACGTTATTGGAGACAAAAACATCTACAAGCGTGAGGTCATTGGCATCAGCGACTTGAAAGACTAAAGGATCATCAGTGCACGGTGATGCACTCAATCCAGTAAATGATTAACATTTTCATAATCCTGCCCACACTAAACTCGTCAAAGCTTCGGCCCAGATTTTTACTCAATTGTCACTCTTGGGTTAATATCTGACCGAATAGCGTTGGCGAATATTCAAGGGTGAGTGCTTGTTGGCACTTGAAAACAAATAACGACGCGCATCGCGCCCGGTAAACGGTCACAGTAAGTCGCACGCGCAGTGCCCGGGCTTTCGGCGGTCGGCCATCTTCCAGTGATTGAAATCTGGGTTTCTGGATAAGTAACTTTTTCAAGCAGGATTTCTGGCGAGAAATTTTGCTTCTGAAGAGAATTTTCCGTTGAAATGAATGGACGTAACAAAGATATAAGCCCATTCGATACTAATGGTATATTCTAGTACCCTTAATTTGCTGTAATTTATAGCATATGTGCCGGTGTATAAAACTAACGGTATCTACCTCGTGCGTTAGCATACGAAATCTCGGAAGAAAAATTTTCTGGCACATAGAAAAGAATGTATGATTCAAATCTTATATTCAAGGGAAAGAACATATAGTAACCGATACCGATACAAAGTCCATCCCAAAACTTATCCTGCTACGCCCCGCCGTTATGATGTAGGTTCCAACTGTTTATGTTGTGGAACACCTTCGGCAACAAACTTAAATTATAGCAAGATAATTCGGATGAGCACTTGATCAGGAAATCAAGAAATTTGAGAGAGTTGGCAACGGGGTATTAAAAAGGGTCCTCCATGTTCATGTCTATCCGCTGATCCAAAAGCGCAGTACAAGTTGGGCATCCCATGCAAAATATACCATATATGAACTTCGAAACTCCAGTACTGCGATTCAGTGTAATGCAAACAAGATACAAAACAGAATGACGTTCAGCCACTGAAATAATATGGTACAGAGCCGGTTACTGTATGCACTCCCAGTTACTGTCGCTATAACACTGATAACCCTTTAATTAAGTTTCAAATACCGGAATACATGCACGAAAATCTATTTAAATTCAAGCGCCGGATATACGAAACTCGTGGCCAGAAACCTACACGAAACCCTATGCTAAGGATAGAGTGAGTGGAATTTAACCACAGGATTGGGGTTGAACGGATCCGCTGGGTCGTTAGCGAAAGGATCCGTCATGATATCAAACTCAATATGAACGTTCGGTCTGCACAATCGAAATGCGTCGAGCATGCTAGGAACAGTGCTATCCATGATGCGTAACCGCGTTAATCCTGGGCAAGGGAACTCAGGCATCCCCGAAGAAACAATAGCTGGGGATATTAACAGCTTGAGAAGGTGGACACTATTATCCACATTCTCGACGATGATATTCTTGAGCGACTTCATGCGCCTGAAGCACCACTCCCAGATATCCTCCGCACCCCCCAGTGACAAGTCGCGCTTCGGGAAAATACCAACACCGACCAGCTTGAGATCGTGAAGGAAAGCGTCACCGTGGCGGTGGTCGTTAGGCAAATCCATCCTAACCAATAGTTGACGAAGAACAACACCCATTTCTTCCGCACTTCCTGGCCTCTTTCCATCCAGATCGTCAAGATAAAGGGAGCTGAGGTTGGGGACCAAGAGACGCTCAAGGATGGCAGGCACATTGTTTGTGCGTAGGGAGAGATGATTGAGATATGGGAGAGTAATGAGCTCCGAATGGGGCATAACATGTTCGCCGGCAGAGGAGGTGGCGGTGTTCGGAAGAGGATTCGACGGGACGATCTCTGAAACTATTCGCGTCTCCATCTCGAAGTATTCCAATGACAATATGGAACGAAGGATGTCCAACAGAGTAAGAATCAATACCGGAGATGAGCGAAGAGGGCCTTTAATGATAAGGGATCGAAGGTTTTGAAGATTGGCGTATAGGAGGTAGGAAGCAAGATGGCTCGATATTTTCAAGTGGACAAGGGATGAAAGGCTGAGGAGTGTTCCAGGGGATGGCGGTTGGAATCGATTACGAAGAGGACAAGCATCAGAGGTGATATCGAGAATTAACTGGTCCAGAGAAGTCTCGGATGAATCATACATGGAAGTGAGAAACATTCGAGCCTGCTCCTCAGTCGGCGATTGCAGATGTAAAGAACTGATGCGCACTGTCTTGCGACGCAAGAATGCGAGTAAGCGCAAATGTGGCGGCTTAACGGCCTCCCTCGAACTGGACGTTGTCCTTAGCGCAGGCAGATCCTTCCCAAACTCTATCTCCACAGAAACTTCCAAAGAGCATGCCCTCCCCATCAAGAACCACAGCTGGGATTTCCTTACGCATACGGCATCATTGCTTTCGGAAGCACGTAATCGAAGTCTACGCCATACACGCGGGGTGGCTCCTACGACGCGCTGAAAGATTCGGGATACCGTTGAGAGCACGAGTGGTGCGTCTGCGTCGAGGAAGGAGCAATGGACGAAGATAACGCCGAGCACTTCAGGGGGAATCCTGGTAATGAAATCGACGTGCTCCATGAATTTCTGGATAGATATATAGTTGGGCCTAGTGCACATGAAGCCAAATTATTAGAATATACAGATAATCGCAATCACGAGCGCGGACAGAGGCTACGCACACCTAGGTATTCCTTATGAAACCAGACGAAAAACGTGGGCCAAGGCCAAAAGGGTGGAGTTGAGGTATCGATGCCACGGCTGACGGTTATAAGTATGCGTAGGGGCAGCCTATACGAACAAGAACTTGAAAATGCTGATAGAACGGGAGCAGAGGTGGGCACGGGGTTCTAGAAAATGGACCGGGCTGGAATGTGACGATTCGGAAGAATATGACAGGCTGCATGACTGCACGAGATCGTCATTTCCCATAGCCAGGTGGGTGGCCTCTGGAGCTTTTTGCCTTCAACACCGTTCTCATGATAAAGATCAACGTTCCAAGAGACCTAAATGGAAGCATTGAAGGATGGTCTGCAGGTGAAGTTCAGGTGAAGGGTTACAGAGGGCAGCTGTTGAGAATGGCGGAGCCGATGAGGGTAGGGCTGCGCACCGTAACCGTATGTATACGGTTATACGGGAATATTATACGGGTACCCGTACCGTACCGTCGGGGTTTAAAGACCATCCTCCCACGGTACGGCATGTGATGGCTTATACCATATTCAGCCGTACAGTAGATGGCCGTCGATGGCCGTATATACGGCTTGTCCAGAGTGAAATTAAGGCGAGATTAAGGACACCCACACCGAATAAAAATACGTAGTGCATTGAAAAGACTGCGAGCGGATTAATATATCGAGGATTTCTCCTCTAATTTACCTCTAATAATGCTTGCAAGGTATGTAATGCTTTGATGTTGAAATATGCGCATTGTAATGCCGAGTACTGTGTGATTATGGTATAGTACCTAGACCCTATGTTCATCAAATTATGCTTTGTTAATCGTGATCGCATGCTGGGCGGTGCATGGCGATGCTCATGATACGAAGCATCTCTGATCCCTGCCTTCATAAAGGTGCATGGCGCTACATCACTGTAGCTTTGTTCGTCCCTCTCAAACCATCTTCTCCGAATGGCCAATACGGTTAGCTATTTCAACGCAATGCATTTTCCTTTATTTCGCTGAATGCACCCAACAGTCCTTCATAGCGGAGGATTGGAGAATCATCGCGACATCGCCGGGTGGTCGCGATCTCTCGTTCGTCAATGATAAGACGAGAGAGAACACGTGGTACACTCCAGAAGGTGTGACTGCGGAAGAGATATTCAATATACCTGATGCGAAGAAGTACTGGAGCACTAAAGAGGACGTGGAGAAATATATCAAACAGATGGAAGTGGAGAAGGCGAAATACGGTTCATCTTAAAGAACAGTGGTCTCGTTCCAATGGAATCGCATTGTGTAACTCTTCTTCTCAGCTTACCGAACCGAAAGTGCACTATATTTCCTGACAATTGGTTTGCTAATCGGCCATTATGACCAATCCATTCAACAATATTCCATTCATAAGTCATCGAAAAACACCCGTATGATATATCTATCCGGCAGCCTTTCATCGATTCCTGGAAAGGTTGTTGCCTATACATCCTCACTTCCTTCCCTTATTCGCTGGCTGCGTCGCTTTCGCCTTTGACTTCTTCCTCCTTTTCGGCTCTTTTCTATAGTAATCTTCAGTTCACCAAAAGTAATAAACGGCATATACAAAGCACTCACTTTTCCTGCACGACAGTCTGCTTCCCAGTATTCAGGTTGTGTTCCGTAACCTTTATCACCTTCTTGTTCTTGGCCAGTGCAGGTCTCTCGATGTTATCGTACACATTGCCGGGCCGTCTATCTCCCACGATAGCTTGCGCCTCTCCTTTGGTACGCTGCGCCCAGGTCTTTGATGCGAGGTCCCACAACTTGGTGGATGCCGGATTCTTGGAATCGATAGTGATTCCTTTCCTCGCCATCCCCTGTTCTAGCGTCATCTTGCCGTTCTTCTTAGCGTAATCGGCCGCATGGGTTATAGCGGAAGAATACTTGCCATCAGGCTCGTTTTTCCGGCCACTCCAGAATACGGCTTGACCTGGTGGCGGGCGCAGCTGGTGCTTGATCTTCTTTGTAATCCTATTAGCTTCTTTGCGCTGCTTTGCGGTGACTCTATCACGAATAGAGAGGTCTTGGTCTGAAGGATCAACAGGGAGGGGTGAAGCCGCAACCAATCCGACCAGAAGTAGGGAAAGGACGAGGAATACGAGGTAGGCGCGCATTGTCGACAAAGGGCAATTAGGATGGGAGCGCTGTCGATGAAATGGGCTTCCGATGTGTTGAATGGAATGGAATGAGACTGCCTGATAATTCGCCATATGCACTCAACCATAAACATTGAAGACAAAAAATGGAAAGATCTCGCACCTGCAGTCTACGCTCTAGTGGTTCGTACCAGACGACGAGTTACACGTTGGGGGTTGAAGTGGTTCTTAAGGATTTTTGAGCTGGAGTGATGCGAGTTGTCGAACTCGTTGTGACGTTCACAGCAATGGCTTGAGCGTCATGCGAGGGTCAAACGTTAATCAACCACACGAATAAAATGAAAAGTTTGATTGGCGATCGCCTAAAAGATGTAGAGCAACATGCAATATCCGTACAACTGAGGTCAGTAAAATTTGACTCGAAATCTTTCCGCTAATGCTACCGGCCGCCGTCCAGATTCCAGAGGTTCAGAGGAGCCACGTATGACACGAATGTATACCATACGTAATGGACTACGGGTGAAGGATATTGCAGGCACGAAAAGTCCTCATTAGGGCTATCAGCCTTTATCATATGGGACGAGTTGACGGTACCGTCAAATAGCCACCAGCACCATGCTGTCGAGGGCCTTGAGAGGTTCCCCACGTATAGTAGGCGAGGTGTCCACGGTTCGATTTCGGTTTGCACCTCGCTTCCCGCTTATGCAATGTAGTTTCGGCTCCTACTCTTCATCTTGTGATTTTATCATGCATCTGGTATGCTTAAATGCCCGTTTGCTGTAAAATATCTTACTGACAGTGATAAATAGAAGAGAATAGCTGAAAAAAACAATGTTTTAAACTAAGTATACATATGCTAATTGAAGAATAATTGTTTATCCAAAGCATCTTTTTATGACTTGGTCACCCAATCAAGCCTCAGTTAATGTTACCTCAATGATATATTCAGTCTCACTGGAGCAATATTTCAAAACAATTCAGAAACACCATGAACATCATTTAAGGGGTAAATAATCATACTGGCTTGACATTTCTCTTGAATAAATACTATATTTACAAGGAACGATTTGACAAATATAACTTGTACTTTGCACATGTTACTAACCTGTGTAGTAGGGTAGTAGTGAATCCAGTAGAATCAATTTGAATGGTAGTCACTAGGTGCTGTGAAAAAACTTAGACAACCATAAGCCATTCTCTTAGAAAGTTTCTCAGACTGGATTCCAAGTTCTGAATTTAATACTAGCTATCACACAGCAGTCATTCCAACAGCCTTCAAAAAATAACCCTTCTTATGCAAATTAAGGGCAAATATTTCCAGCTCAATAGGTTGTTGTTAAAACTTACTGTGCAGGCTGCAGGAGGGTATACCAAGTTTATGTGCAGCTTATAATTCTATCTATTTGAGTTCTTAAACTTATAGTAGTCAAAAACATATAAAAACATCTAATGCTTTCAGATTACATATTCTGTGACTTCTGTTTGAAGAAAAGCAAGATGAAATTGGAATTTTAAATTATTTGGTAGTTTTAAATCAGAGTGCAAATAATGTCCGCTCATGAGCTAGATATTGGGATAATTCTATTTGGAAACCCCGGTACACGCGAGAAACCCCATTGTCTATTTGGAAACCATGTACTGTACGTCATCGGGTACTCGGTCACACTAGGAACTCGGTCACGGGCTTACCAGCGACCCGGGTATCGTAGAATCTTCATTTTTTTTGCGCAATTCCTGGAGTTAGAATCATTATCCACTGTATTCAATATAT
>JASFDH010001049.1:0-17313 GCA_036937195.1 Nidularia pulvinata
TCAAGAGGCTCTGTCATCCCGCGAGTCTGCTTTACTTTCCTCTGTATCGTATCCCTCCTTCCTGCGAGGTGTATTGTATATCCTCTTCGTGTGCGGTGCACTCTAGCTGCGTATCATCCCTTCTGCGAGGCGCACTGCGTACGCACACTCATCAGCTTGCGCTTCATCTTTCGTCGTCTGCCCGTTCGACATTCGCCATTCGTCCTCCATCTCTTGTCGCCCGTTCGACACTAGCCATTTCATCTGCGTGCATCGCAGCATCATTCCATTCCATCGCTGGGCGTTGTCTCCGTCTTCTGTGTTCGTATTCCATCTTCCGTATTCCGTCACCTTGCCTGTTTGTCTGCTGTCTTTCTCGCCGCTGCCTCGAAGCCCATCTGCCCAGTTACTTACACCCCCCGTTCATATCCAGGCCTTTATCAAAAATCGCGACACATGCCCCGTCCCTCCTCTCTCGGCCGGACACCACCACCACAAGCCCAGTCCCAATCTGCGGCCTCTGCAACTGCTCCCTCGACTACCACCGGTAGTACAAACGGGATTGCCCACTCATCGCCATTTGCACCCTCATCTACGAACGGAACTAGCAACAAGACGAACGGGAAGACTTCACCAAATACAGCAGCGATGCCGAAACCTGCGTCCCCTGCCCCTCCTTCCGCTTCTGCACCGTCAAATACCACTTCTACCCCTGCCACCGCCGCTGCTCCATCATCAGCCCCGCCAACGAACGTAGCCAAGGCCCAAGCGCACGGCGGCACCTGCCCCGGGGACGGGCGGTGCGACGGCACAGGCGGCACCTCCGCCTGTTCCGGCTGCCCGACGTACAACAACGCCCTCGCCGTTTCTGCCCGCTTATCCTCCCCCTCCGCCCCTGCTCCCGCACCTTCTTCCGCCCCCGTACAGCCCGAATCGCCCCCTTCGCCCGTGGGTGAGATGAGCGATGCTAGCGCAGGGGGCGCGACGGCGCAGACGGCCACGAATGGCGGGAGGAAGGTGCGTGCTGCTGTAGGTGCACTGAGCTGTGCGAATTGCGGGACGAGCACGACGCCACTGTGGAGGAGGGACGATGTAGGGAATAATATCTGTAATGCATGTGGTGAGTACGATTTTGCGGTTTGCGGTTTGCGGTTTGGGTTTTTTGCTCTGGTTTTTTTGGTGTTTTTTTTGCCACTCCTGGCATTGTCATTTTTGGTGGTGTTTACGGCGGTATTTTTTTTTTTTGGCTGTTGACGAGAGTAGGTGCCGCGTGCGCGTAGCCGGCCCATGTGGTCTGTGCGTTGTTGGTTGTCGAGGAGGCGAGGGGTGCCTCGCGCATCGCAGCTGTTGATTAGCTTCGTCGTCCCTGCGAGCGATTGCGTGTAAGGAGGTGTTTTTCTGGCCACGCTTTGCTCTTGGCTTGTGTGCTTGCTCTATCTTCTTTCATTTCGTCTTTGGAGCTTGCGTATGCTTTTGCGTCATGCAGCTCCCCCATCTCACACTTCTTTCCTCCCATCCTCTCTTGCTATCATTTTGCCTGCACTTTCTTGACATCTGGCGCGTGGGGAGCAAACGCCTCGCTGGCACCGATCACCACCCCAGATATCTTATCAGATATCACACGCGGGTCTTGTTATCAATTTTATCTCCCACGGCTCTTTCCCCTTCAGTGTGCTTTTCTCTCCCTTGCACATTGCACTGGGTGTGCGTGTCGGGTCCGCCGATGCGAGCCGTGCATCGTGCGGGTTCTGCATTGGGTCATTTTCTCCTTCCCTCCTTCCTTTTCATTTACTGCTGTCACATCATACCAGATAACTAATCCATTTCCGCTTTCTATAGGACTGTACTTTAAACTGCACGGCACGCACCGCCCGAACTCGATGAAAAAGACCGTCATCAAGAGGCGCAAGCGCGTCCCCGCCGCCCCGGGCGTGAATACCAGCCCGGGCAGCACAGGGCGCATGTCCGACCAGGCCGCTGCGGAGGCCCTCGTTGCCGTCGGGCGTCTTGGCGTCGCGCCCCCCGCGGCGGACGAGAGTGATTTGGAGGGCGTAGAGCAGCCGAAGAAGAAGCGCGCGCGGAAGAGCAAGGCCCCCGCGGCGCGCACGGAGGAGAAGGAGGACGACGATGTGGTTATGGATGCGGGGGAGGAGAGCGAGGGCCAGGGCCAGGGCCAGCAGAGGTTGGGGAAGAGACATGCGAATGGGTGGCCGGTGGATAAGCGCTCGGGGTCCCCGCAGCACCGTGTACCATCGAGGAACGAGTACTCAGCGTACCCTCCGCCACCACAGCAGCAAGGATCCCCGCACGGGGGCTTCGACCTCCCGCCCCTCGCGGCGCTGGGCGGCAGTGCTGCCGCTGCCGCTGCCTTCCTAGGGAATGTGCAGTCGAGCTACATGCGCTCGGGCTCGAATGCCCCAAGCCGGACGCACTCCCCCATGGGCCCCGGGGCCGCCGGGACCACGAGCAGCGGGGGGTACGTCCTCCCGCCCCCGCACGGGCTCGCGCAGTACTCGCCCGCCGAGATGTCTGGGCTCCTGGGACTTGGTCTGGCCGCCGGGGCTGCACTGGGTATCCCGTCCCTCGGGGAACTGGAGCGCCACTACTTCGACCTGCACCAGCACAAGAAGAAGCTGGAGGAGATGGTGGAGAAGACGGAGCGCCTGATAGGGGGCGTGAAGCGGGGGATTGATGAGATGCGGGGGCTGGTGCATGCCCAGCCGCAGCAGCAGTCGCCGACGCAGAGGGAGGGTGCGGTCCCGGCGGTGCCGCTGAGCCGGGGTGGTGCGTCTTCAGGAGAGAAGGAGCGCCCCAGCGTGTGGCCCGTCGAGCCTGCCTCGAACCGCGATTAAATGCCCTCCCCAACCGCCAACCAAGGGACTCCTCCAAATGCGTCCCCCAGCCGTAGCGCCCATACCCCCTTTCTGCGCTACCGGACTTTACACCGCACTCTCATTCGCCTTGCCTTGCATTCGCTGTACATATCCCCCTTCCTCTTCCCCCAGCCTCTCTCTATTTTGTTTTGTTGGATATCCACATTGCCACCCTATCGTATTGTATCTTATTCTAGCGCTATTCGCTTTGTGGTTGTTAATATTCCTATTCACCTTTCTTCTAGTTTATTCTTCCGCCCCTTCTCGTCGCATATCTGGGCGGAGGGGTCCGTCCACAAAAGGGCGGACCCCATTCGGATCGATTCGTCCTTGTCTATCTATCTACCTATCTTTTTTATCCTGGCCGTCCCCCAGGTTTTTTCATGTATACTCCTTTATTCCTTCCTTCTTCTACCTCCTCTCCCCCCCCCCTCCCCCCTTCCTCCTTATTCCGTTTTTTTCATTTCACTTTATTCTATCTCATGCTTTCGTCTGTCTTGCGTCCTGCTGTGTCCACTCCAACCCCCCCTTTATCGCTATGTTACATATTGTATCCCGAGCTTCTGTCTAGAACAGGCGCCCATCCTATTAATGTATTCCGGACATGTTTTATGCGCTTGACATGCCAATATACTTATATGCAGCTATGCTTTTTCGTGGGTGAGGGGTGGATTTGAAGAATGATGTCAGGTAGTGTTAATACAGTCGTCTGCTAGTGCGTTAACCTTGACTGAGATTTGAGAGTTGGTGGACGTTGGTTATGTTCTTATCGTCAAGTTGGCTCGCCGCTGGACATTCTTACAGGTGTAGTATTCCTTGCACACTGATTCACAAGCTGCGGTGGATAGATCGAAACCTTCCTCGCGTAGTTCCAAGGTCCATGAATAAAGCAATACGAACGAGAAGAATGCAGTAGACAATAACGACTTCACTCCCACTCGAACGACTCATCCTCCAGAATATCATCCTCAGGTCCGTCATCTGAATCCAGGTAAAACCCGTTAGTGCCAAGAAAATCCCGTGTCGCTCACCAAAATAACTCACCAAGCAAGTCAAACTGCGTCGTATCCGTCTTCAGCAGTATATCCCGAAGCGTCATACTCGGCGCTTCATTCCACGACACATCACCATCTCCACCATCCTCCTTCTCTTGTACAACACCCGCTTCACCATCACTCGACCAAGGATCATTATCCTCACTTACCCAAGGATCGTCGCCCTCCTCACCCATCAAATTGCTGAACGACGACGACGCCGACACGAGCGACGGCAGCGGCATCGCAGGCTCGAGCAGTGCCATCGGGTACGAGTGCTTCGGCTTCTTCGAGGTCGACTTCGGGTGCGGGGTGCCGGCGGTGTATATCCTGTTCACGGGCTTGGGCTTCGCGCGGGGGGTGATTGCGGAAAAGGGGGGATCTTCGGTGTCCGAGATGTCTTGCGTGCCGTAGATGATCTATGTACGGTATGAATAAGAGCACATGGCAAGAAAGTTAGACAGAGATGCACGCACTCGGCTGACTTCATCCTCCATCTCATCCCCCTTACCACCAGGTGCGGGAAACAGAGATGGCCGACGCGTGACGGCGAGGGAGAATCGAATCGACTTGCGTGGCATGCGGGAGTTGCGTCGCCCACTTTTCTGCGTTGACATGATGCCTTCTAGTTGAGCGGAGCGGGGCTTCACGGTCGGAGGCGGGGTTGAGGTGATGAGTGCTCTGGGGAGAGAAAAGTCTGGGAACGTCGGTGTAGTACGCAAGGGACCAGAGGCAGCCTCTTCCTCTATGGCACGGCCTGACAGTAAGTTCGGGGGTGGATTGCTCGTTGGAGTAGGATGGGCACGTGGAATGCGTGTCTGCAGCTTAGGAAGACGGGAGCTAGACGCGGTATCGGTAGCTGGTGGCTCTTCCGGTGGCGGACGTGCTGCAGGATCGAGGATAGGAGGATAAGGTGGAAGAAGAGATTCGCGGATGTAATCTATCCGTGCTTCCAGCGCGCCTTCGACTTCGGGTATACTTAGTGAAAGGGTGGCCAGGAGATCGGGGTTCACATGGGTCTGAAGTAGGAGATTGTTAGATTTGAGTACTTGAGAATGAGGTGAGCACGTACGTCGTAATTTATCCTGTCTTCACTTGATAGTTCAGGTGTCCAAAGCTCGAGCTTCGGTCCTGCATTTACCGAACTCTTCTCCTTTCTGCCCTCCAGAAGGATCCGCATCTGCTCCGCCAACTCCTCTCCTCTGCTCCTCGCCCGGGACAAGGCAGCACCCAGCGCCTGGTGCATCTTTTTCTCCCCATCCAGCCGATTCGAGAGTACGATTTCAGCATGTGATTTGGATGATGGACGCGCAGGTGCATTCTCGGAGCTGGATTCGGCAGCTGGAGGTTTCTGTTTCTCTTGTGGGAATAGCGGACGCCGAAGCTTGCGCAGATGAGAGGGGTGGTGGGCTGCTGCTACTGGCAGAGGCTGTGGTGGGATTTTGACCTAGAGCCATGCTTTAGAAGGGAAGTAAGTAGAAGGAGGAAGTGAAACTTACCGTTACATCTTTGGTCTGGCCACCGTCAGCATCCTTCGTGAGGATGGCCTCGGCGTTGGAATGTATGACAGTCTTGACTCCTCCAGCATCGGCTATGAACTGGAGTGCTTGTTGTCCTTCTTTACCTCGCCATGAATGCTGAAGGAGATCTTGTAGTTTCGATTGAGCCAGAGCCAGTAACCGCTCGGTTGATAAAGACTCGTACTTGGATCCCAGTGTATCTTTAGGGAATGATAGGGTCGCCTGCATTGTAGGGTTAGCAGAAACACGATTTCGAAGGAAGCTGTACCTTACGCGTAACGATTTCAAATCTTCCTGTTGTTTAAGCAACAGGGATGCGGATCGAGTCCAAAGATGGCGGGTCGACTGATGTTTTGATAAAAAATCAGTGTACACGAATGGCTGAATCCGAAGGAGATTCTGCAAGCAGTAGTGATTAGGACATATTCAAGATTTATGGCACTAGAGTCGAACCTACGATGGCATTCTCTGGTATCACTTCAAGGGCTGATTTCTTTAGCAGAGCATGCGTCGATAGCGATAGTAGAAGGCGTTCAAACCTAGTATGGAAGACCTGGTAAGAGTATAACATAATGACAGATAGATACTACTCACTTTTCACCCGTGCATTCCTCTAGGAGTGACTTCCGAACTACAACTTCCTTCCACCACCAAGCCACAGGCGCGCCTGCCTCGGATGCTGCCTCTTTCGCTTTGCCCTTTCCGCTCGCACCCAACGGTTTCGAGGACGATGGATATAATGACTTGTGCCGCAGTGCCTCCAGATATTTAGACAAAGAAGTGCGGAATGCCACACTGTCGGATGGCTGTACACATGGATACGTGGAAAGAACCTACATAAAGAAATAACGGAAGTCAATATCGCTCGTTCCCAAACTAAAGAATGAACGAGTGCTTACAGCCCTTGCACCGTCCCTCCCGCCTTCCAAACGTCCTACGAGGAAATAACTAACATCTTCCATTAGCTTCGTCCGTTCACGTAGTCCTCGAGCGTGTGCATCGAAGATGTTGTGGTCGTATTCTGGTTTATTGGCATGTGGATATTCGAGTATATGGAGATGGACGAGGAGGATCAATGGTATTGGAAGAGATAGTGTTGAATTTGCCATTATTTCCCGTCCACGGTAGAACCAGCATGCCAGCTGAAGTCCAAGCTACAGTACAGCGTGGAGCAGGCTTTAGATAAAGATAAATCGGCGCGGCGAGGCGCGCCGCGCTCGCTTGCAAAGTATTGTGGATTGTTTGGGTTACAGTGGCATAATCAACAACGAACAACAAGTCGTTAAACGATTCATTCGAAGACGTCGACGATGAACTGCAGCTAGCGATAGAGCCTGTAAATCCAAGATGAATCGACTTCGGAATAAGAGCTTCAAAGACGAGATACTTGTTAATTTTTGAACTCCTCATCGCGCTTTTCTCTACATCCATCAGCTCTTTTTTTCTCGGAAGGTACATTGCATAGCCTGATATTCAGCGCCTCCTCTGACGGTACCTCGCCGATGTCATGCTGAACTCTAGTATATTAGTAGAGCTGCCTCGCTGCTGCTTACATGGGCCATTACAACGAGTATGCGTGCGGTGACCAGTAGATTGATAAGGCCCATGCGAGAAGATTTGTCTTGAAAGCTCCTGTCTCCATAATTCAACGGTACGCGCCCTATCACCTTGCTTATGAATGGTGCCCTCACCCCTTGTTCCTTGTGGACACATCTTGCAGCTCACGACTTGTCGATCCGTGAATACTGTGAAACCGATCATCTTATTATGTATAACACATGCAGCTTCTATTCATCAGCCCCACGATATTGCCTAGCGTCCGGCTACACCACAATGTCGGACTTCTGCATGAATTAATTATCAAATTGCATCCTGACTTCGCTAAGGCCCCTATAACCAGGTGAAGAGACTCTTACCATGAAACACTCCATACTTACACTGAAACCAATCACTTCCTAATACTAGGCTTACGGGGACTGCAAAAGCTCGGTGAGGCCCAGTTCCTCTCGAAAGCTCTATGCTCAATAGGGAACTGATAAATTTGAAATTTTACAAATAGAATCGGAGACCGGACAGCGAATATTTGCGTCAGATAATCGAAATAACACCCAACAATTAATTATATCGTGTAAAGGATTGCGTCGACGCCGGACGGTTGATGTCGGGAAAACTTGCCAAGGAAGGCGTGATCAGGACCCATCAAGGTTTTCCACTCTATTTGCTTTGGCAATTCACCGGATATTTCGAACTCCCCTGAACGTATCGCCTATATTTTTAATAGCTGTTCCAAAGCGTGATTATTCCTCATGTAGGTTGTTCCTGCCGTACAGGCATGCAGCACAGTATGTTTATAATCTGCATTTTCGCCCTACTAATGACGAGAGTGTCCTTCTCTTCCATTACAAAACATCCCAAGGGCTCCTCCATAGACTTCTAGCTGTTCTTCTAGCTGCCAACCGCCGCCTACTCTAATCATGCGTTCTTGCATTACCTTCTCTTTCTTCACCCTCTTCGCAGCTGTAGGGCTCGGGGCGGTTGCATCTCCCTTCCCTGTCCCTGTTGGCGTTGACGGTGTAGGAACATGCAATGGAGCTGAATATTGCCCGGCTTCGCTCTTTGCCAACGACCTGATTTCCAGAGCGGACACAAGCCCCTCGACGGCAAATTTGGTGAAACGGACATTAACGAACTCAGAACGTCTTACTCGTGGCCTTCCCCTGTTGCCGCCTAAACGTCGCTCGAAAACTGGTGCGTAGTTTCTTTAGAATACGATCAAGTTTTAAGCTGAGGTGTTCGCACGACGTTCCTGCAGATTCGGCACGTAGAGCCACGACCTCAGTGGTTCCGCAGGTGACAAAACGCGGTATTCTGAAGGCGGTTGGAAGCAGCGGCAATTTACTGGGCTACATCTCGAAGGCATCTTACAGCCAAGTTCAGCACAAGTATGGTTCTATCTCGAATGCACTTACCATCACTTTCCCCATCAATACTGGAGCTACATCTACTTCTCGAGCGCGCATAACGATGCAGGTGCTATCTATTCCATTTTTATAATACTCTTTTGTACTTATTTTGAGAGATAACTTAGAACTCTGATATGACAGGATTTCCTTTACTCGGCCTTATCGTAGGGGATAGATACAGTGGCAGTAACATCGCAGTTGGATCTTCCAAGTACATTATTTTAGCTGTTCATGATACAACTGTAGCTCATTACATAGTACTTAGCTATCTCCTCCTTGGAGGCATTGCGGCCAGCGGCAGTAAGTTGTTGTCTGGCTTCATCGTGGCCTATCATCTACTAATTAGCTTGATCCATTACAGCTGCCCCAGGAGCCGTGCCCTCAGCGGTCTCCAATACCCAAGGCGCAGCATATAATGCCGAGTCGGATGTGGTATGTCATGGGTCCATTTTCTGAATTTATCATCTGTTTCCTCACATCCTATCTAACTGTCAGTGGAATATCAATCTCCTCACTGGCACAGTGACGGCACAATGGATCAACGCCGATTCATGTGCGTTGCTTTTCTGCTAGAATATTCTTTACCTACCTCATTAATTGCTTATGATTTATTACAGCTTCTCCTACCACGAAACTATTCGCGCAAGATGCTGGTCTCTACGCTGGAGGTGACTCTGCTGCGTTCGCATCCAGACATTCTACCGTCTCTACGATCCCATACGTAAGTGGTTGATATAATTAGATTACTACATGATACTCATTAATTTTCGCCTCAATAGTCGCTGATATTCGTAGAGTCGTAAGAGAAGTATTACCTAGCATTTCGTCTCGTAGGTTTGTATACCGCGCCTTACACTGTGATGGAGATCAGATTATGTGGCGGCTATATAGCTTCTACCCTCTGATTCTCTAGCGGAATCTTTACACACATTTTTCCTATATTTTAATGATATCGAAAGGCTACAAGTCATAATGGATTAGTGGTCATTTATCACGCAAGTCGGCTTATGTTCCAGATTCTTGAATACCAGTAACTTTTAAACATTTCGTGAATTGCTAGATGTGGCTCTCGTATATCTAGACCGCTCCTATTCATTTCATGAAGATAACTTCTTTAACTCGGATTCAGACAGTGTCAACATGCGTGAAACGTTGTAACTCGTTTACATTACTGCGCTATATTTTTCCAAATTCTGAAACAAAGATTCCCAGCGTCCATCATTCCATTTCTTCATATCATCCCATTCCGTGCTTTCTTCGCCCAGGATGAGTGCCATCGTTTTTAACGCTGCTCCAATCACAAAATCTGCGAATGAAATATCTTTTCCCATGACAAAAGGACCCCCGCTTCTCTGCATCCACCGGTCAACCTTATTTGTCCCAGCCTTCATTCTCTCCCAGGCATCGGCACGCGAGGCCCCAGTGAGCATCATCTCATCCAAAGGCCTTCCAAATTTCTTTGACCTCGTTTGCCTGTAATATTCCGCACTCGGGGGGTTCAAAAGAGGCGGAATCATCGGAGTAAATATGGGAATTGACGACAAAATCGCACCCATAAAGGCAGATATAAATGCGTCCTGAAGAGCTTCGGTTCCTGCAGGGATTACACGAGGAGTGTCTGGATATGTTTTGTCCAGATATTGAGCAATTAGGAACGACTCCGCAATGTTGGTGCTAGTAGATGAATCGTAGATGGCTGGAAGGGTGTAAGATGGGCTTCCATCTGGCTTTTTGCCTGTCGCTGGAATGCCCAGCTTCTGGCACTGAGGTTCAATGTCCGGTAATTCGATCCATTCAGTTTTGTATGGGATGCCTTTGTAGTTTAAGGTGAACCTGAGGAGGAAATATATGAGTCATAGGCACCTACGTAGAGACATATTAATCGTTCTTACCTAGTTTTCCATGCATTTCCAGACCACGCATTATTGGGTAGAGTGGATGGTATGTCGTAGAAGGTGATCATATTCAATCGCGAGATGCAGGCTGCAGAGTCGACCTAGCTCTTTAAATAAACCACTGCATTCATTACGCAGCGGCTTACTCACCATATAATTGACGTTAGTCACGACAATCCCAAATTCGATTGCTCTGTCACTGGGGGAAATTATCTTTGGGGAATATGTCGATTTATATCAGTCTTCCCTGCAGATTGCCTTTCATTGGAACGGAGGAAGGGCATTGTGGACTTGGGTTGCGAGAACATTCTTTTGCAAATCAGTGACGATGGCAATGGGATTGAATCCCTTACGATATTCAGCGGCTCAGATTCAGTCAGTACTTCCCCAGCTGAACGCGTCTGCGATCCTGAATCTTTCCTAACAAAACCAACAAAATTAGAATGACATCCGGTCCGCTTCACCGGTCAGGATGGCGGAGATGAAATATCCACGGATTCTCCCGCATGGCTTGGGAGCGAAAATATCACTTACTGGCAAAACCTCTCGCATGTTCCATGAGGTCCAACTTCTTCTGCAGACGCACTTGCATTGCCTGAAAAATCGGCATCATCCCATAAAGCTATAGCTTTTGTGCTCGTTTGGTTCGCCCTGCTAGATCTCGCATAGCAGAAGCCACGTCAGCGTCTCGAACTCGGCCTTGAAACTAGCTCCAGTGGACTGTGCTAACCCCTATCTCGAATTTTGTTATAGAGGGCTTCGAGAAATCATGGATGCAGTGATACTATGGGTACAAACTTAATTAGAATCTCGACTTCTGGCTACCGGACTTTTGGCTTTCGGCTCCAATGCACTGCTAACAAGAATGTCACCTCGTTACCCGGCTCTTCAACTCCGACCCGGTTATTCTGATGATCTCTTGCCAATGTTTGTGTTTCTCTTCTGTTGTCCCAATGAGATGATTATCTCCCCAGGCTATTTTCTGCGGGCTATTGGGGCCCTCAAGACCACTGATTACGTCGCTGACTCTAAGCCAATTTTTCGTTGATATCTGGATGTCTGCGAACGCCTCCTTTTTCTTCATCCAAAATCACGAATTCGAGGATCCATATACTCAATCTTGTTCTACTTCTTGACATTTAACGGAATCAGAACATTGTTGCTGTCATTCAACGTTATATGATGATCACTATCGGTTCACTGTTGTGCACTCCTATCAGCCCTTGGCTTAGATTATGCACATGCATCACACATCGCTCTACTGCTGTACAAATTATTCTGAAATATGCGGCAACAGGGATAATAGGCACAAGCTCGAAATATTGCTACCGCTATAAATATTTACAAAACTACGGAACGGCCGCCATCTGATATTCAGCCCAAAGGCTTTTCCCGCCGTGGACTACACAGCACGCTACTGATATTCTCTGGAGGCTCTACATAAGGGCCTCATGGAGATATATATGTTGCTCTAAATAAATGGGTTGAACTACTCGAACTAGAGACCTTTTATTATCATCATTATGTACCCCCAGTATGCTCTATTCGTCGCCTTCATTCTCGTCTTCCTTATCGCTGTCGCCTCGAAACCATCTTCATACCGCGTTCTCTACTTCCCTGTGCTTGTCTCTATCTACGGCTGTCTTCTCCTGTTTCCCCAACCACGCGGCGACACCGTCTCAGACTACTACATAGGCCTCCTAGCATCCATCCTCCTTGCCTACGCATCTAATCTCATCCTCCTGTCAGAACCTCAACACTCTATGCATCACATCGGTCAAAAGCAGCCGGCGTGGCAGCTCAGTGCCGTCGCGCGATTTCGATGGGCATTCAACCTCATTACCAGCCTGCGAGGAGTTAATTGGAACTGCGAAGTCCCCAGCTTGCAACATTCTACCCTCCCCCGATGGCAGTTCGTGCGCTGCCAACTTGTGCAATTCGGCTATTACTATATTCTGAGCGATCTAGCCGCTTTTTATACTGTTCGAAATCCTGCATTTCAACCTGGAGGCGAGCAGATGGGAGACCATAGATTCATATGGCAGATTTGGAATGTGGCTATATTTTGGTTTTTGTATGTTACAGCTATGTCGTGGAATTACGCGCTTGCGTCGGTGATCACAGTCGCTGTTGGGTGGCTTAAACCAGATGACTGGCCTCCATTATTTGGTCGCTGGTCAGAAGCTACTTCCATCCGCACATTTTGGGGGTGAGTGAAATACCTTTTCCTTCGTAATCCTAAGTTTTTGACCCTCATTGCAGGAAAAGTTGGCACCAAGCAATCCGTAGAGTGATTTTACTTTATACTTATTTTGACGCTCTACACTAATATACTCCTTGCTTCCTCGCAGATGGTCCAGCCTCATGGGAAATATCTCTCGCAGAATATCCTCGGATTCAAGTCTGGCTCGCTCTCATCGTTCTATACCCAGCTATTTACTTGTTTCTGTCTCTCCGGCCTCTTTCACGCTGCTGGGGATTGGTTCGTTCTCAGGAATCCACACACTGCACTAAATAATGTTCTATTCTTCGTCCTTCAAGCTGTAGCGATCACGCTCGAGGACGTCGTGCTCTATTTCTTGAAGAGATCAGAGGTAAAGATGAAGTTTCAATCTCTCGCAATGGCTCTCTCTCGAATCTGGGTAATATTTTGGCTGGCGTTGAGTAGCCCTATTTGGATTGACACCATGATCCAAGGAGGGATGGGCGATCATGCGCCTCCTATATCCGTCGTTGAGGGCCTTTGGGGTATCTATAATTCCGTTTTATGAAAAACGGACTCCGATATATTTATAGCATAAGGCTCAAGGCATTTATTTGAAACCCTGATCTTATTTATCATTAGTATCTTGTCAGTCTGATAGTAATACCGGCTCTTATTTATTTCAATAACTTATTTAGTCGCTAAACGGACTTTCGCTTGCTTTCATAGTTCTCTCAATAATGTAATATTTGCCCAAATTCTTGTTCAGCGCTTAGCATGAAGTTTTGAGTGTTTCAGACGGGAAGTTTCACGACTACGGTAGATTCTTGTTGAAGTCCTAGGATGAGCAAATAGCTGCAAATAACAACTGTTTTAAAATCCAGGCCGGGGATTTTTGCGTCATAAGTCGTTCACTACCTTGGGTTTGCCTCAGACCCGCACATTGTACGTATGAAAGTCTTTGGAATTTTATCGCATTCTAGGATTATCCACCTGCCGATACGCACCCAGTAGTACATGACCGAATACTCACAGCAGCATTAAACGCACATTGAACTGCCTACAACACACGATGTAGATTCTGTCTTGTATGATAAATATGGAAAAAATAACCGAGACGGTGGTCCGATTAAACAATTTATCCAGACTTGAGCACCCAAAACATAAACCGGGAATCGTGTTCGGTTGATTGGTATCATGTCTTGCATCGTCTTTGGAGCGCGGAGGATGCCATACAATTGTTTTGGGGAGTACTTAACCCAATTTATTCCTCTTATCCACCGTAAACTAGTTGTATATCAGCACCTAGAAGATGGGCGACACGAACTCCCTGAACGATTCGGTAAGGCTCGACAATTCAGACGGCTGTCGAGAAGGCTGTGAATTACTGATCATGAGCTAAACCCAGCAGCTTTTCCTCGATTTACTGTTAAGCGACGACTATGGAAGCAGTTCGAGCAGCAGGACAGGAATGATTCTTGAGCCACAAGGTACGCACATCTGTTATTTCATAGACAGACCTGAGAGAACCCCCGTTCGAACTTTCCCTGAAGGCGTAGGCCCGCCGCCGGTGCCATCATTCAAAGACTTCCTTCCTGATCTGCCCAACGATTTATCGATGCCTATTCCGGAAATCAGCTTTCCCCAAGGCCACCATCTTCCTCTCGATAATTCTTTCCTGTTTGAGGACGCATCACGTCAAGGACATCCAACACCTGTCAACTGGAACACAGAAGACTCTTATGTGCCCCACGTCCAAACACATTCCTTTTGCACCGTGTCTAGCGACGTAGCTTCGGCGGGGTATTTTGGGCCCAACGACTTCATTTCTCAACCCTCTCCCTTCTATGGTCCGCTACCACCACCACCACGAGAGTCATTATCATGGCAAGCTTATGAACCCGGTCAAGCACCGCACCATTTCGACCCGCAACCCCACGTAGGCTGCACAAATTCCCAGGACGACACAGGGGGAGAGAGCAGCTCGAGTTCTCGAGGTCAGCCATCGTCGAATGGCTCCAATCATTGGTGTGAGATCTCTACCTTACCCCCTTCGCAACTGCCATTGCCATCGCGAGCCCGAGATCCATGGTCAAGTCAACCATCCTGGGAATTACCACAAGAGTTCGACGCGCAATCGCAGGTACGACATCCAGTGCAAGTGGGGTTATTCGAAGGCAGGTACCGCTTTTATATGCAGTCTTCCACGCATTTACATCTCGTAGTCCCAAGATTGCGAGACCTACGGCAAACAGGAAATTCGGAAAGCGGGGGAATGGGTTCACAACGCAATGAATCCACAGATACGCTATCCCCGAGTAGCGCCATTCCTGGAGCAGCCACTTCAACTGGATCGTCGACTTCTCGCAAAGGAAAGCAAAAACGAGCGGCCTCACCTAGTGGGGACTCTACGCATCCAAAGGTCCCTCGCAGAAGACCTAGAATTCCTTCAGTCGATTGGAATTTTACGCAGCTAGCGCCACCTGCGACAGAACCCAGGCCGAGGACGTTCAGCATGACTAGCGGGGCATCCAGCGTTACTCGGGTGTCCAGCATCGGGAGCACCAGTGCTGGTTCGCGAGTCTCCGAGTCAGACAGTGCCAGCGTAATCCCGGTCAGTCCTGTCTCGAGCGAGGGCCCAAGTGGGAGTGACGCCTGTGCGAATATAATACCGCTTTTCAGCGGCTCCCCTTCCAGAATTAAAAGGCCAAGAGGACGCAAACCCAAGACGATAGCCGATGTTGGCCCAAACGGCACGATTGACGGGCAGAAGACGAAAAAATGCCCGTATCCAGACTGCAGATACATAGTGAAAAGCAAATTATTTAGCAGACATCTTTCGACTTTTCATGCACAGGACGAAGGTACGTGCAATTTTTGCCTTCCTTTCCGTATTCGGATCTGGCTGCTGACCGTTCTAATCAACTTCATGCTTACTGCGCGCAAAGGTTTCAAGTGCGAAGAGTGCGGGAAATACTTCACCAGGAAGGATAACCGTGCAAACCACGTCAAAAATGTCCATCGCAAAAACGGGGGTTGATCATCGAAAGTGCCGGGGCGTCGAGGAATGTGTTTCGAGGCCATGACGTACGTCTTCGTTTAGAGTTATTATTTTCTGTGTATTCACTCTTGTTTAAGGAGGAATAGGCCCCCTCAGTTCCGAAGTTAGACATCGGTTTAGGTGCATATGGGGTTCGGAGGCACAGGGTGCTATTCGTTTAGAAGGACGGCGAGATAGTCGATAGATGACATCGAAGGCCAAACGGGAGAGGACGGAAAGGGCACGATGGGTAGAGGTCTTGAGCAAGTGCGATCGACTTGAAATGTTTTGCCGACCCCAGCCATAGGTGCAGCAAAATTGCACGTGGACTCGAACTCCAGGAAGTTAGTGCGTAGTACGAAAGATATCTGTTCAGGATTGAAGAAAGAAATTAGCTTGATATTATTCCAGTATCGTCGGGACCAACTTGACTGTTTTGTATTCTCTTCATCTAATCGTGATCCTCCAGGGCGTCGTCCAGTTATTTTCGTTTTTCATCTCGATCCCAGGCAGCTTTAAGTAGTATGTACTGGTATATGTGGCAGGCTTGGTTCGGGTTCAACGTTAGACAGCTTCATCGATAATCTGATGCTGTATTCTAACGGCATTTAATTCCAGTTATTTCAGCGCAGGCAGGTAGGCAGTGGGAAGGGAAGCTTGAATTTACTTTAAAATACACATGTCTCGCTGCGTCATTGCCATAAATCCGATATCGATAATCAGCTACGCTTCTGGAGAGAAATTGAGACCTGGGGCGTATTCCACGAAATGATAAAAGGGATATGAAATCGTCATCCATGTCGTACTCTTTTATGAGATGAGGTTTATGGCATCTAATATACGTATGTAGAGAGATCGACGAGTCACGAAATTACGACTGGTCTACGCCGCGATGTGATTATAATAATTATGAGCGTCGAACAATAAGATCCACAAATAGCTTTATTAGCCCCCGAAATGAGTTCCGTAAACGAATTTATCACCACTCACAACAATGGCCCTCTTGTCTTCGCCTTCGAGCCCTGGACCCATCCCGCCAAGATTACATCGATGTTAAGTTATCGATTGTACGATATTATTGTGATTCCCGTCTCCGGGGAGCACATAACCACCACTCATGTCCGCTGATTACTGCCTTCGGTCCGCCGCGCCTTGGCGCCTCGTTTTTGTAATTTCCGGGATAATTGCGTTCGTGCAGGTGTTCTTGGGGCTCGTCATGATAATGTATCGATGGACCAGGCTCGGAGTAGGGGTTGGAAAAAGTAACGATAACCGGGGACAAGTATAGTTATAGCAATAGTTCTGAGTAGCCGATAAGCACCGGGGAGCAAGGCATGGTTCGCAGGATGTCTCCCGGCGAGGCGGAGGGGACAGCGCAGCTTCGGATATGCGTGGAAAGATAGATCTGCGCAGGGTCACGCAGTATTTGCGTGTGTTTGGTATCAGAGACAGATTCACATGTTAGCGAAGGAATATAGCTGCACGCGGCTGGGGGGTGGGGTGTGTTATTTCTGAAATCTCCTTCTGCTACTACTTACAACAGTCATCTTGAGCGGCAGATGTCGCCCGTTGCACATGGTGCTGGGCGAGAAGACGTGGATCTGGAGTTGGAAGATCAGGAGGAGAGCGTACGGATTGCGGTGAGTGCGTTGGGGGATATGAGGAATAGCGCGGTGAGGGGGGAGCATGGTGCGTCTGGGCTAGTTACAAAGATATCTGTCTGGCTGCTAACGGTCGCTACGGCATGCACAGCACCCCGAACAAAACCGTCTCTCGCGAACCTGAACCTCCCCTCCGCCTCCACCT
>JASFDH010001050.1:0-17301 GCA_036937195.1 Nidularia pulvinata
TAGTGTGTGGCTGAGAACGAGGTAAGTACGAGAATGGAAATAGACCGGAGTAAACCTGAGTAAACCCGGAGATGAGCAGAAGTCGGGAAAGCGTCGGGATTGATTGTAAGTGATACGGAGATGGCGTGCGCTGCGCCGTATAGGGATATGACAAGAGACCACAGATAATCTTAGTTGAGATATGGATTGGAGACTGGAGTACAGGACTGAGCTACTTGAATATGTGTATTGTGAATGGTGATAATAAAAGTGGAAGCAGCAATACTATGGATATGAGGAATAATAAGGTTCTTGGAACATAATAAAAGCAGTGGAAGCAGAGGCAGAAACATAACTGAGTGGAAGTGTACATAGAAACAGTAATTGTAAAATATGCATCAAATGCTTTAAACAATAGTTTGGAGCTTAGTAATAAATGGAAACAAGTGAAAATGATTGGAGGATATCAGAGGTTGTGGTGGAATGTCAGAAAAGTGTCATAAGAATCATGGCTGGGACAAGCTGCTGTAGTGCTTCTAATTGTTATGTCTATATGTGAGCCTTGTAATTAGAAACAGAACATGTTTGCCTGAGTACTCTCTCAGCACTGCCAGAAACTAAGTGCCTTGCCTATAGTGTGGCCCTGCAATCACAATGTCATTTGGGAGATTATCATTATCTTATTTCAAGATCTTATCACAGGGACATCTAATCCTTGGGATAACACATAGACACTGCATAGACATCATGAGGCAACTGCACTCATGAGGATAACACAGGGCTTCCTTTTCATTATGGTCAATTGTTATTTACATGCACAAAACACATGTAGCATAGCACATTACTTACAAGCATAGAATATGTGTAGATTAGCATATAAATGCTATTTTTTATACTCAGATCCCCAGAATTGAGCTGGTCATTTCTCCACTAGCAATACAGTGCTCATTCTTCCATTCCTATTCCTTTTTATCTCTGAATGATTGGATGATCTTGAGATTGCACTATTGAGTGTATTGTTTGTGTGTTTGACACTCTTGTTTCTGATCTGGTCTTTCAATCATTGCATACTTGATAAATGTTGACCAGGCTCTTGTAGGGAAAGGAAATTGCATAAAAAAGGCTTCCATCATTATCTTGTAGCACCATAAAAGTAGCTAGAGTAAATTACAGATATGCTTGCTATAACTTATATTTAAACACCTGGTGTTTGGCAATCACTTGAATTGTGACAGAAGTGCCTCTGGTATCAGAATTATTGTGTAATTTCTTATGAATAAAACAATATATTAGAGTGAATAACATTTTTTGAATGTGTAGTGATAGTAATACTGAAAGCAGAATCTTGTACACTGGTGATGCATGCTGGTGGCACTCTGATTTTCTTATGCCCCTTCATTTACATTATTCTCAGACTTTCACCCATGTTCCCCTCCTGACTCAGGCATGTCATCAATTGTAATCATCTCCTCATGCCTTCATTCAAAAACCAAGAACTGGACATCCCCAGTGCAATAATGTTATTGGGGCATCATGTACCAGTAGGTAATGGAAGAGGCTCCTAGTTCTCATTTGGATATAGATATTATCTGTTAAAAGGATGATGGCAAGCTTAGGGAACACAAGAAAACTGCAATTAATCAGAGATAAATATGTAGTGAATACTGTACAAATAAGTGTCCTTAAGTACATATTCTCAAGAAAAAGGCTACATAATAAAACTAACAAGATAGAGGCATATGAAACAACTATAAAATCTGCATAACAGTGGCTAAATAGTGTGGTGAGATGCATGGTACTAAATATAGGGAGCATAGATTGGAATGGAATCATTTGTGCTAATCAATATTCTAACATTATCAGCCCTCCAGTACTTTACTGTCCCCCACCTGTCCTAGTGGACTCTGAGGAGTCCTAGCAGACTTCTGGAACTGTCCTTAGGTTGTACTCAGACTGTCCTAGAACACAAGTAGAAAATGTAATTAGTTTACACAGCTGGCACTCCAATATTTTACAGGACAAAAAAGTAGTGTAACAGCAATTGTTGGTTGATTAAATTTTGCCAAAGTTCTACCAACTAGCAAAATGTAACATTTTACATGATGTTGTTTCCATATAAGGAAATAACATAGAGTAAAATTATACAATTTTCTATTGCAAAAACAAAAGGTAAAATTAATCAGCCTACACTATATTTATTAATGTGGGAAAATTCTAAAAATAGATTTTGAGCCAAATCATGGCCACTGTTTGGGTGTTGCTATATATAGTAAAATTACATCATAAAACACATTCCTCAGGGAGAAAAATGCAAAATACTTGTAAAATATTGATTCTTTTTGTCAAATTTCATCTATTAATTGATATTTTTAGCATAATAGACTCATTCTACATTCTATTTTTGGAAAAGCATATTATATCAGAATGTATTAATTTTATCTATTTGACTAAATTTATTTAAGCAAAAATGAACAACTTGAACTAGATTGCCTTTGAGATGTTGAAAAAGCACATCTCAAATCAAGATGTATAAAATCAACATCTTGGACTTGTACAAATTTTTATTTTTTCTACCTCCAGATGTCATTTTTCAACATCTAAATGGCAGAAAATTCATTATTAACAGTTGAATAATATGCTGTAGTTAATACCAAATATGCTATATTATATACCTGTGTTGTCTAGTGGTTAGTTGCACCCTGTGCTTTATATTCAGAAGACAATGTCACTATCCCAAGAATGTGTGTTCAATTCCTGCTGCAGGAAGTTCCATTTGGATCTATCAGCATCCACACTGAGTTGTCAGATTTGCACAACTTGAAGGAATTAATTTGAATTGTAAAATTTGTACAACTGGTAATAAATCAATTTGAGTTGTCAAATTTGCACAAGTGGAAATGAATTAATTTGAGATGTAAAATTTGTACAACTGGAAGAGAATCAATTGGAGTTGTCAAATTAAAACAATTGGATTATTGCTGGATAGAATGAATTGCATGGGGTATGCTTGCTAGTTGTACATTCTGAACAACTCACATTATAAAGTATCTTTCCATATGAGGGCTCTGTGCCATTTCTGTATGCAGCTGTACCCTATAGGAGTGGCTGGTTGCCCCTGTCAGTGCAAAGTCAGTTTAATTGCAATTTTATAAGAGGTAAAATATACTTGATTAAGTACTCTTACCTCAGTCATTAATGGCTCTTCATGCTCAGCATTGGTAAAGCCCAGGCACTGAATTTAATGGCACCCAGCTCATTGCTTTAACAAAGTATCTCCTCTGGTCAAGATTTCTGCATAATATTGCACCTTGCATGTCTGAAAGATGATATATTTAGTGGTTGACCCTTGACTTACAGAGCACCTTTTATGTACCATCAGTGTACAAATTCAAATATCTATGCTCTATACTTCAAAATTCCATCTGTAGGTGTTTGTTGTGCAGATTGCACATGGCAGCATTGTGAATATAACTTTGCAATGAGTGCAATACTACCCTGCTGATGGATATTTTAGTTGATAAGTGAAGATCTAGGATAATGAAAGTTCAATATTGCTAAATTACAAGTTAGGTGATTCTCAGTCCATTTATTTCAATACATTTTCACTTAGTGACATTTTATTCAAAGCTTTTATGCATTCCTAAAATTTCATTGAATTCATTTTTGTGACCTTAATTCATCCAGGGAAAGAGAGCATGGAAGGGTGGAAGGTGAAGTTGCTTTCCACTGAAGATTCAAGCAGATAAAACCAATTTCTCATATATAATTTATAGTTAATAATTATGACTAGTTATATGACTGACCCCAAAGTTGAGGCTTGCATGTTTCTGTGCACAGAGCACGAACAGATGCCACAGCCTTTTTTATTTTCCTGCAGCTTAGTCTTTTGTAGCCCTTTTTTTCTCCTCTTTGGGCTGTAGCATTTTCATTGCTGTTGTATTTTTTGCCCTGTATTTCACTTTCATTCTACATTGTCATTAGTGAGTAAAAATGTAAATTAATAGCAATCCAAGTGAAATTTGGGGTGGACAAGAGTGCAATTACATGTAACAAAGCATACTACTTAAACCTATTTGAAGCTTAATAAGGTATCCTAATCTTCCACTCTGCTTATTGGATGAATTCATTACTAGTGCAGTGTAGTGCCAGTCCTTGAGACAAATCAATGTAACAATGTCAGTAGTTGTCCCACATGTCTACAATTTTGCACAAAGATGTGTACAGATAGTGTCTACAATTTATCAAAAGCATGGAAGGAATGAGAAAGAACTTCGTGTCTAGAGGTCGAAATAGAGCTAAAATATCACCATTTTGATCTTTCAGAACTTTTGATTCCAAGATTGCTCAAAAACAGGACGAAGTTTCTACATTAAGACAATTCTAATTGATATCTGAGTCTATTCCTTACAGAATGGAAGAGATCAGACCAGAATTGAGCAAAAGACACAGGTGATACTTTTTGACCGTCATCAGAGCATGACAGGTTGTGAAGTGCGTCTCTCATCATCTACTCGGAGCAGTCGTCCCGGTGTCCCGGGCCTCCTAAAACAGCTTGTCACCTATGTTTCAAACCGGGAATTGTGACATATGAGCTCCTTCAATATTCCATGCGATATCTCCTCCTTCAGCCCACATCTTACTTCAATTCTTATATCGGAGACATTTTAAGACAATCTGCTTCTCGTTTATGTAATTTATTTGGCCAAAAATGGGGTAAATATAAATAGTTTCCGTAAATATAATGCGCTGTCTGAAGAACCGGCACTACACTGTAACAGTTACAAGATTGTATTAATACATATTTTTAACAGGGATCAACATTGTAATATAACGTCTTTTTAATTAATCTGACCCTTCTTGATCTCGCCCTCTTGGACCTTCGCTGGGTTATTGGTGATCTCGCCGACAATTTTGTCCAAAGTGCCGGTGATCTTGTCTCCGATGGATGGCTTGCCAGTGACAGCTCTGTTGGCCTATATCGATAGAGATTAGCAAGGAGAGGAGAGACTCAGGACTGTTAAACGTACATCGTGTTCATTACGAAGATGGGCAGTCTGTATAAGAACAATGAAGCAAGGTAAGAAAGAATATAAGACGAGAAGGAACTTAGACACAAACCCCAGCTCCTGCACCAGCTCCGATGACAGTATCGCGAATAGGATGGTGTGTACCGTCGCCTGAGCATAATAAAGCAATTCAGCCTCAGCATTTCCTGATAATAAACGCCAACAAACCAACGTACCATGACGGTTGGCGAAATGAGCTCCTTCGTTTCCTACAACCCCACCAACAAGGGCCTCACGCCCCGCATGATGGTGATCGTGGTGGCCAATGGCTCTAGCACCAGGAACAATGCCAGCACCAGTAGAGCCAGGTACCGCTCCTGTAGTATCCAAGGTAGGGTCGTATGCGGCAGTCGTGTTCATTCCTGCGCCAGTGTTCATTATGAAAATTGATAGGTCGAGTGAGCTAAAATATGGTGTGATGCGTTAAAAGTTGTGGGAGGCAATGAGAAGAAGAAGGTTTATGGGTTCGAGCTTTATACCTCTGCAACTGACCACTGACGTAGTTAGGAGTAATATTTGGTCTCCGCCTCCACTACGCTCGCACTTCAACAAGATGCTTCTAATAATAGGCAATAAATCTTTGAGCAGGATAAAAATAGCGCTGACGCGTTATTCGTTACCCATGACGGTGTCGGAACCCATTTCCTTTTGAATAACTTCTAACTGGGACTGGAAGGCTCCATTTATGAAAAAATTCGTTTTATGGGGCAGCCCTCACACAATTGGACCCGGCACCATATTTACGTCATGACTCATGAGCATAGTCTTCTGTAACCCTTCATGTTCCCCTCTTCCAGCTTGCTTTCTTGCACTACATTTCATATTTCACCTTTAAATACAGCTAACAAAGAAACGATAGACCAGATTTCGCCACGCTCCGCTCAGTGCGTTTGCTTGCTTGTGGAGCGTACTGCAAACAAGCGTTGTAGCTCGGCTCCCCTCCATACCTCCAACCCGCCATTCCTTTGTGTTGTCCTGGAACGCTCTACATCGTTATTGGCGACATCCATCTCAATGTATTCAATATCTTCCCATATTTCCCTTGGATTCTGCATGTTAGAATACATTACTCATGATGTTGAGTCTCCAGGCAAACCCATGATATAAGGCATGCACTATGTCCGCTTTTTTTGATGCATCACATTCTTTAACGTGGCTGACAATTTACCTCTCACTGATGCCGAACATGCTGAGCTACAATGCAATGGTTGCCCAGAGTCATGGTGAAGGGGATAATGAGATATATGCATTATAAACAGGGGGTGGCTCCTAGTACGGTGGGGCAGTTTGGACTTGCTCCATAAGCTCCAAAGTAAACAAAATCACTAAGCAGAGCGTGGCGAAATCTGGTCTATCGTTTCTTTGTTAGCTGTAATATTTTAGCAAATAAACATGAAACTTAGAACTCACGATCCAATTGAATAGTGAGAGGAGTTTTGGCGGGGCAAAGTTACCCAAATGAACAGTCAAATAGGCCATCAGCTCAAGTCATGTAATTCTTTACACAAGCTACGACGCGAATCAACAGCAAACGGCTGAATCCAAACAAAACATTTCAGATATTACTAAAGACACACAGCATCCTCAGATTCGTCTTCACCCCTAAACTACAAATCCTCTTTAGCCAATCAAGCAATTTCTACACACTCTTACAATCTATCATCACCATGATGTCTATGTCTGCTTTCTTTCTCTTCCTCAGCTTCTTTCTCCTTTCCACTGCTGCTACCATGGAAGTGCAGCAGGACAATAACTTGTCTCTTGGTCGGTACCATATCAGATTCCGCACTCAGGCCTGCAACTGACTTAGCTGGACATGTTCTGTCGGCCCATGTGGCTGGGAATGAAAATGTGCACTCCAAAGCAAGCGAGGGTGTGAAGGTGCTTGACAAAGAAATGAAATAGAGGTGTGCCGTTGAAAACGAACGACCTGGCTGAGGCCTCGGAGCGTACCGCGATGCTCGAGGATATCTGGGTGGTGGTGGATTGACTCGCTATCATGGCCGTATGCCAGACTCCTCTGCCATAACGTAAGGTGCAGATGTGACTCCCGAGCTGTCTGGTAATCGATCCCTTTCCCGCAAACTGGTCTCAACTCAGTTATTGTCACATCGAGTAGAAGCCAGACTGGGAAATATTTGGGCTGAAAATAATCAGAAGAGGAATAATGACTGCACTGGATGGTAGAAAAGCACTTACATAGTGAATCCCAGTTCCGGATCTGTGAGGGTGAAAGCCTCTAGTTTCAATGATGCCTGAAACACAGGATAAACAGGATTGGTTTCGATATCATGATACTTTATACTCTTACCGAAATGGACAATATCACCAGACATGGAGGAATTCCAACGAAATCTAGGCAATATTGTTCAACATGAGCTTTTACAAGCATAGAATATTCAAAATTACCAATGACATCGTCTAAGTGCATCTGTGAGTCAGTATCCTATCAAGTTAATAGCTGTACAGTACTTGCCAAAACCTTCAGGAACTTCTGGCATGTTTTGTCTGAGCCGGTGAACGCAAATGGTGTGGCAACAGGTACAACCAGGACCTCTCCTTTTTGTCGAAAGCCAAAGAATACGGACGTCAACATGACGAGGAGCAAAATCAAAGTTATTAACCCTTCAATGTGAATATCAGAGATACAGAACAGACGTATTTGCCTTTTGCAATTTGAATAAACATACAGATGGCGATGGTAGTAATAATACCGTAGGTCTTGACGAGATTTCCTCTCTGGAGTGTGAAAATTATGTCAATCGTGCTAGGGGGGATGACTACGTTCGGCCTGGTGGTTGCTTTCGTTTTGAATTCGCTGCAGGTTGAAGTGATGGTCGGCGTTTGAAGAGAAAGGGATAAGAAAACTTACACAGCAATACCACTCATTTTTCCTAACAGCATGCTAATGGTTTCGCTTGTGCCGGCATCTTGGGCAAATACTAAGATTTCTACTGTATACCTGTGAAAAACAATGATGAGGATATATGATGATTGCAAGATGGGAAATTACCAATCGAACTGATAGTATATGAGACTGGATGGAACGTTTACAGGGGAGAAACACGCTAATAGTGTTCGAAATAATGGGTGTATTGGCGGCAATGCCTGTCAATGCAAAAGCGGTGGAATTAAATCGGAATATGGGCTTGGTCGGACGATTGCTATTCTGGATAGAGGTACTATCCGAGCTCTGGTTCAAGCGAAGGAGGTTGCTACACGCAAAAGGAAATAAGTGGGAGGAATCTGAAGATGATACAGGGGATATACCTGTGGAAGAAAATATTGATATCCGAGCACTGAGATTGATCATTTTTCGAGCAGTGGAATTTCGCTCTTCCATTATTGTCCAATCCAGCGCTAAGCTCCCCGTTTTTGGATCTGCAGAGATTAAGACAACTTCTAGCGCAATCTATATAACCGATTTTCAGCAGCAGGTGTATATGTCAGACCTGACTATGGAGACATAAGTTGCTCACAGAACTTGCACAGAACGATCTGCGACTTCGATCACTTGACCTCTGCCATAGGTCACATGATGTTGTGTGAGTCGAGCAAACATTGAAACAACAATTGGCCGATTCGAATTTGAACCAGTGCCACCACCATGTCGATCTTCAACCGCCGCAGACACTTGTCGGTGGGACCATTCTCCAATATGCCCGCTATAGCCAATCTTCCAGCAATTACACGTCCTTCCGCCTCTGTCACTGCATCTGTGTCGGGGTCTGCAAATTCCGTTACAGTTGACGTCATCAATCGCAATGAGCGTTGCCTCATCACCAAGTCCCTTCTCTACACCCATGAGCGTGCACATTGGATTAAAGCCGTTCGAAGAGATGCAGACAGGAAGGTTCAAATTGTAAGTCCAGTTAACCAGCCAACATGGAACCCAACGGTCAACAACAGAATTTCATATAAAGGAAAGGTTCATTATCGACCTCGGTATCGTTGATGTCAACTTTGAGTTGGATGACGCAAGTAATCTCGCCAACCGTGTGTAGACTCCTGTCTCTAATCACGACTCGGCTGGATTTGACCCCCATCTCAGTCGATCGTGCCGTCCATAAAAGCCTGGATTCATATGCCTTCATTGCCGTGACTGGCGCTTCGGAAACGCTCAACGAACTTACCAAAATGCTTAAAACAGACCAACGACAAACGACAGCTACATCTTGACCAAGAGGGGGTAAAGCTACAGCGAAGTCTGGATGTGAGCGCCAGTTACTTTCAACTGGCACTCGCATAACTGACTCATGAAACAACAGTTGAGTAACCCAAGCTTCTTGAATCCACTGTATGAGTTAGTTGTGCTCCATCCAGAACATTTCCTTCCTGTTGGAGGTGTCCTCACCTGCTACCATCCCACGCAAGTCGGCCACAAGACGTATGTTCCATCACCCGATCGCCGTTTACGTGAGTTGCCGGGTGATCTCGATCGGCCGCCCTTCCCATCGTTCTCTGGACCAAATCGCCAGCCAGGTGCACAACTCAATCCCTTTTTGGTAATTATCAATGCAGAGATTAAGTTCAGGAGGTATCATCGCCTTCAGCCCCCGTCGCAACCGTTGCCCGAAGATGTCCTGGAGCCCATGAGGCAGACAGAGGAGCTGGTTGAACTCATATATTGGGAACCGGAGGTCAAGCCAGGTTCGTACGCGGAACAGATTGCGATGACTTGTCAAGTCGCTAGGAGAAGGTATGCAGCAAGGACAGCCAGACCGCAACCAAGCGTGATACAGGAGATTGATGAGGAAATGAGCATATCTTCTGATGTGGGAGATGTGCCCACGATACGAGGACATGGACCAAGACATAGGAGGGTAAAGGGTGTTCCTTGGCCTGAAGGCGCCGACCTGGACACTCGAATTGCGATGGGAACGGCCTTGATATCTGGTCATAGTGCGTCTGGCTTCTTGCTACATGCCACGTTTTGTCGCACTAACAAACCCCTGCTGGGCAGATCTTGAATATATTTCAGAGGATGAAGATTTCCTCGAATCACTTCACAGTCACAATGACGGTACTGTTTTTTCTGTCTCAGTTGGTCATGAAGTACCCATCTCTTACTCCTTACAATTCTAGGCGTTCCTGATGACGAAGAATATGCGCTAGGGTAGCAGAACATTATTGCAGCTCATTAATGGCATGTTGCTCACGTGGTGGAGGATGCGGGCGAGCCTCATTAATGCATTGATACCCTACTTGGTAAGTCTACTATACTAAGTATGCATCACCTGCAAATTTCCAGAGTTTGGTCATCCAACCGCATCTTGTGAGTTGCGGCTCTGAGCCTTGATAATCAAAGTTGTATTCACAATAAACGATGACTATTTAACTGGATGAAATTAGTTGAAGAGAGAATGAGTTAATTGCGGAATTTCTATCATGAGTTGCAGATTAGCTACAACATGAAATGCGAAAAGCGAAGGGATCAACCAAAATAAGGTAATGTCAGCAGTCCACAATAACGACGATGCAGCTGGTATGAAACAGCACAGGCGGGTCCGAGTGTGCGGGAACTCCGCACTTCTTTCGTTTATCTGGTATTTTCTTTATCCTATGCCGTTCTTGGTTAAGCCTCAATACACGGACTCGATCGCTTGGGTCGAGATGCCGAAAAACCAGGAGCGGTAAGTAGTTTCACTGGTGTAAAACGAAAACGACCTTGGCTTGCCTCCCTGTGCCAATCTAAGCCCGCGATGCACTTGAAGCAGGAGCCACCACGTAGCTTTCGAAGTGGATAGTGTAGTCTCTATTCTTTTGGATCAAATAAACAACTTCTCGATTTTTTTGCATCTAATGCCTCTGGGGGCCCCTCTACGACGCACACCGACCGGCTTATCGTTAACTACAAGAGAAGAGGAGAAGGGTGGAGACAGGCAGACTGGCCGCTGGTTGATGTTGGATATGGTACGGACAGCGTGTACTTGTATACTATATCACACGACCGCCTGCCGTAGCCCACGGCTACAACGGAGAAGAAGCTGGAGGGTGAGAGCGACGGTGAAGCGGTGGAACCAAGACGAGCACTTGCCTCTGGACGAGAAAACATCATCTCTCACCTCCTCTAAGACCGAAGACTATTCCGCGAGGACAAACACCGCTCGCTGTCGTCCTCGAACCGAGTACGAGGTATCTTGCAGTGCGATAAGTGCTGCGCAGGCCGTACGCGAGCAAGAACTGCTCGCCATACCCCTCGATGCCCGGCTCAACGAACAGGAGCCCTTCGAGGCCACGAACAACGCTGCAGCATTGCTACGTTTGTGATATGGTGCCAGCGCCGCCCTAAGCGTAGAATAGGGTGTAGTTGGGTAGTCGGGCACAGGGATCTCGCGCGGGAAGGCACAGATGCTGAGGCGCCTTGAGTGTGTGATAGGGAGGCAACTAATCGACGACCGGATTGCGGAAGCTCGTGAGAAAGAAGTTTTTGCGAACGGTGGTACAAAAGCGGGTTATAGGACGGGTATAAATGCGACATAATGCACCCTATATGCCTGCTATACGTGGACCCTGCATGGCATTGAGTTGCACACTTGACATCTGAGAAGACCTTATAAGGTAGGGTTAAGTTATTTTCCAGTCCATAAACGCGAACATTCTCTGCATCTCCATCCACTGGCATGAATCCTAGGAATCGTAATTCGGTTTTTGTCCGGATGAAGAAGTAGTAATTGAAAAGTTGCTAGAAATTAATCTCGAGTACTTAGCCATGACATATTTATTCCTCTGCGGTTTCTCGCTCTAGCACCCACGACGCAGGTTTGTGGTGCAAGTCCATGTGTTCTACCCTAACGGAGTTTACGGAGTTGGGAGGGAATTCTTGCGTGCAAGTCGTGCCACATCGATACTACGCTTATGTGCCTCTCCTTCCTATTTTTCCAGTATCTCTCAACTACTGCCTTGCAAATCGTACCCACATTCCATAATTCTTCTGAGCAATCTATATTCTTCGCTTTTCTATCTCTCCGATAATATCAACACTCATCAATCCTTACAAATGCCTCCACTATGCAATCCTCATGGCCAACATCTGTTTACAAAACCAGTCAGTGGCATGCTCAAACATGAACTTGAGGCCCTTGCAGCTCACTTCAACATACTGGGACATGGTTCTGTCATGGAATTGCAGGATAGGCTGAAGACATACCTCAACAATCACGAAGGACAACTTGCTAATAATGCTATCTATCAACACTTATATCCTTGCTGAGACTGACCCAGGCTTGACCAACCCAAGAAAGGAGCACACCCTCCTCTTCCACCACCTCTGCCTTCTTCTCCTTCTCCTCCTTCCCCTCCTCCCCCTCCTCCTACTCCCCCTCCTGCCTTCCCACTAGTACCACCTAGATACTGGTGACATCAATGTGGTCCTTGACCCCCTTATGCCCTGAACACACTGAGTCCATTGTCAGACTCTGATGATGAACCCTGGAACAGCATAGAGGATGAATATGATAATGTCAACATACCCTATGGCACCTCTCAGCCTTCTGACACAAGTCTCAGGTCACCAACACCACAATTAAGTAAGGTTCCCCAAGAAAAGCATTCAGTCTCAAACTGTCAGGGTTCACTATATTCCTGGAATATACTTGACCCATGGAATATACTTCATCCATGGAACATTCTAGAACATGGAAAATTCCAGAATATAGAATATAGATAACTCTGTTTTGAGTCAGAGGCTTACTAAGCCAATTACTCAGCTATAGCTTACTCAGCCACAGCTTACTCAGCCATAGATGACTCAGATGCTTATTCAGCCTAGCTATGCAGTAGTTAGTCATCCTCTCAGAATATTCTAGAAGTATTGCTCAGTAGTATATAAACCCCTCATGTACAGTAGCTAGCCTCAGCTTCAATCTCTTAGGAATCCCACTGTCTAAAGGATACCTTAAGTCATTGGATGTCTCACCCCTCTATTCTCCCCCCTTGCTCAAGCTTGGTGTTAGTGGCCTTGTCATCCTGATAGTGTTGCCCTAACACAAACTATGCACAGTTCAAAAGTGGAGGTGGCAATGTGATCATGGATGAAGGTGCTAGTAAGTATATTCACAGATTGTTTCCCCTTCCTCCCCCCCCCCCCTCTTTCTTCTCTCCTTTTGTTGCCATGATCTATGGATGTCATAGCCCTATGTTCAGCACTTCTATGTCACTGTAATTATTTGCATGCTCAACTTTTCATGTCCTTAGCACACATCATTGATACATGCTATCCTCATGTCCTCAACATGCTATCTCCATGCCTAGCATGCTATACATCTATGCTCTGCATGCACTCTTCCCTACCAGTTAGCTAACAACAACTTGCTTAGATGTGCTCAACTCCTTTGTGACTGACACATCACACATTCATAAAGCTAACTCAGTTTTCCACTCAGCTGTGGTGCATCCCCAATTGTCCTGAAAGTGATCAGACAGATGCATTGGTGCTATAGAGGATGGTGCTGCATATCTGGTCTCTGACTCCATCTGTAAAAAGTTTGCAGATGGGTGGAATATCCATGTCCCTCTCACTTTCCTCACTGATCACTACTGTGCTCTTGGCAATGCTCCTAAGACACTGAAGGATGTGCACTCCATATCAGACACACAAACAATACTCTCAATAGTGCAATGTTGAGGTTGTCTAATCACTCAGAGAGAGGAGAGAGTAAGAAAGTAGGGATGTGCACTGTATTGCTTGTGGAGAAGCAACCAGCTCAAGACTGGGGTTCTGAGTACAAAAAATGTAACTAAATACAACCTAACTCATGTACTGTGCATGTAAGTAATGTATCATGTACATGTGTATCATGCATGTAAGTAATGATCAACCATAAAAGAAGCAAGCCTTGTGTTGTCCTCATAAGTGCAGTTGCCTCATGGTATCCATGCAGTGCTCATGTGTTATCCCCAAGATTAGATGTTTCTGTGCTAAGTCCAAGAGATAAGATAATGATAATTGCCAAAAGAAAAGGCAAATTCATGACAATCCTCAACATATCATACAATCTGTAAACCATAAAGATGAATGGGTAGACAAGATCCTGGGTGCTGATAAATCTGCCAATAACAGTCTGAGCTGATTTCTTCATACTGAGATTGATGTGTATTTCCTCAACACATTACCATCATCTTACACAAATATCATGACACTCTGGCAGGTAAGTAAGATCCTTTCACTCTTACTGATAGTATCTTATGAAATTGTTTTAGGAGAATCAACTCCACTATCCTACAATCTTCATGCTTACCATGAATGTCTTGGCTGTTCAAGGTTCTGCAGTGTCATGTGAACATGTCTTTTCATCCAGAAAGGAGATAATGGCCACATGCCACAACTGGATCAAGTATGATCTCATGGAGGCCCTACAAATGCTTAAATTCTCATTCAAGTGTGGTGTTGAGCTCAAATTTACTGTAGGATTGGCTTGACAGGCTGAGTTGCATGAGCTTGAGGAGCTTGATTTGTTTGATAGCAATGTTCCTGAAGACCTCACATCTTTCTGTTGTGTTTTGATATCCTCAGTTGGAGAGAGTGATCACCCTTCATCTTCTGAAGACTCAGCACTTGACTCTGATACTTCCTCTGTCTCCAGTACTTAGATTCTGTGTGTTTTACTAGGACTTATGTTTGTATTATCAAAAATGGATCATTAAAAATGGTCTTTTTGGTCTAGACTGAGCAGACTGAGTCATCAAAGGTCCAATCCAGAGATCAGACCATTTTAAAGTGAAGACTAGCAGGGACCAGACTAGGACCTAACCAAATCAAAGGTCTTTACACTCAGCCACTTGTGTAGGTGGACTCCACATGGGCTCCACATACACTATATGGAGTATTAGTGGAGTATTAGTGGAGTCCACATGGATTTTATGAGAGTTGGTAACCATAATTCAGTCTATATCAGTGTATGTGGACTCCACATGGAGTCCATATTGACTCCATGTAGACTAGCTGTGTCTACATGGAGTCTACAGATACTTCAGGTAAACCAGAGAGTCTACATACACTCTATATACACTCAACATACACTCAACATACACTACTGGTCAACATAACACCATGCTTATTATTTATTGTTATTAATAAAAAAACAATGGAGAGAATTGTACTCATGACCTCAGGTAGCATTGAAAATTACATTACATGGGACAATTTAACTGCTATTTACTTATTAATATATATTACAAAAATAAGTGTTGACATCAGGAATTAAGTCCTCAACAATATACTAAATATAGATAAGTACCAAAATTAAAAATAATTTACCAACTGAGCTATCACACTATTTAACATTTATAATTATATTACCTTATTTATCTGTTAGCATATTGCACTAATATTAGATAGGTGCTGAGCTTCATTACATCATCAGCACCTAATATAGGGATGAGTGCTGTGGGCACTGATTGTGCCATGCACACTGCCTCACATTCCACCATCCCCCCTCTTGTCCCATTCAATGCTGACATATCCACTGCTGAATCAAGTACAAAAATGAGCACAAGTAAGAGAGGAGCTGGGAAGTGTACAGAGGGGAGCAGAAGCACCAGGCACATTGCAAAAGCACCACACTGTAGCATGAAAGCTGACTACCTTCACCTAGCATAATCCCTTCTACCTTCATAGTCCCCTCTAGGAGGACCTGTGACAATAACTGTGCCATATGATGACACCAGCACACTCATACATGTATGAACAACTGACAATGACCACACACAACAACAACACACAGTGATGATGCACAGCAACAATGACAACATTGACAACACATGGCAATGAAGGTGATGGCACATGACAATGACAATGCATAGTGACAAAGATGATGATGCATGGTGATTGCTACAACAACAACAACAATGATGCACAGCAATGACACTGTGCAGTGACAACAACAATGTACAATGATAATGACAATGCACAGTGACAATGACACATTACACACAATGATGAAGATGATGCACAGCAATGACTACACACAGCAATGACAACACATGACAACAACAACTCACAGCAATGACAACAACTGTGCATGATGACAAAGACAATGCACAGTGAAGATGATGACAATGCATGATGACAAAGACAACCCACAGCAATGATGACAATCATGCACAGCAAGGAAGACAATGCACACTGATGACAACAGCAACAATGATAACAATGCACAGCAACAACAATGCATGACAATGAAGACAATGTACAGCAACAACAACTACAAAGCACTAGAACAAAGATAATCCATACTGACAACAATGACTCACAATGACAGTGCACAGCAATGATGATGACAACTACAATGATGACTCATGTCATATCCTTATACAGCACAGCACATGCCATCTCTGAACTGCTCACAATCAATCCTGACACTTTCCTGACTTCCTGCTCATCTCCAGGTTTACTCAGGTTTACTCAGGTCCATTTTGTCAGATCTTGATTCCAAAGGGGAAAGAAAGGCTTAGGGACTAGAGTTCATAGGTAACAATAGTGCTACGTCGGAAAATGTCGGAAGTATTGTCAGAAGGATTTCCGACCATAACGCTAGAGATAAGAACCGTTAGCTTCAGCTTATGTGCTGCGCCCTTCCAGTTCTCGTGGGTTCTAATTTAGTCGAGTGGTTCACACAGCGGAAGATAATTACCAGGGGCGGAAAATGTGTCGGGGGTGAACGAGATATTGACAACTAGAGTCAAGTCTAGTGTCGAGGGCAAGGAAGACTAGTCGAGGTAAGTCAACTAGAAGTCAAGTCAGAAGGGGTCAGAGGGTCAGAAGTGAATTCAAGAGACTAGGGGTGATCGTAGTCGATATTTGAATTGAGTACTAGAGTACAGAAGTGAACTACTTAAATATGAGTAATGCTAATTGTAATCATAAAAGCAGAAGTAGCAATACTATGGATACGAGAATAATAAGAGTTCTTGACACATAATAAAAGTAGCAGAAACGAGGGCGGAAGCATAACTGAGCAGAAGTGTTCATAGAGACGGTAATTGTATCGTGAGTGTTAAATAATAAAAACAATAGTTCGGCATTTAGCGATGAATGGAAACAGGCGGAAATATCGGGGAATCATATTGGAGAGTGTCGGAAGATGTCAGAAAGTATCGTGGATGTAACACATTTCCATTTTTGTACTTACTTCATTTCAGCCACACACACTATACATTTCATAGTATATCTCTCTGCATTAACATTCAATTCATATTCCTTTAGTCTTTGTCATATGCTCTCTTTCTTTTAACCCACTTACTTCTCCATTGCACT
>JASFDH010001051.1:0-17301 GCA_036937195.1 Nidularia pulvinata
CGCAGCGACAGTTATTCAGATAGCGACGCGTCTGGGTCTGAGGAAGATACCAGGCCGCGCAAGACTGGTATGCAGCTTATATCCTTATATTATACATCCTCATATTTGGGAAAGGTCGGTTTGACGACAATTCGTACGATCGCTGGAGCAGGGCGGATGACGAACGGCAAGGCATCAGCGTTGCCCCTAGCATGCCTCCTCGCGATATACCTCCACCTGTACCTGTCGAACGCAATCTCACTGGCGACGAGGCCTTCCAACGTCGGCTCGCTCTTTCGGCTGCTATGCAACCCAAGTCCCCGCAGCCTCCGCCAGAAATTCCCTCGGCTCATCCCACTGATCACGACGCGACCCCTGGTTTATCGATGAGCCCCCCTGCGCCTCTTCCTCCGCGGGATCAGACAGGGGAAGAGGCATATTTGCGTCGTCTGGCAATGTCTACTGGTGTTGCAACGCAACCTCCACCCCCTCCACGGCCTGCGTCGCCTTCGCCGCCTCCTCTCGCATACAACCCTTTCGCCCCGCCTTCTGTTCCTCCTCCTCCAACCTCTGCTCCTCCACCCGCCATCCCAAGTGCTTTCGAAGAAAAGGTGAAAGCAGCGGCTGCGATAGCTGCAAAACTAAGTGCTTTAGGAGCATCCCAGTCTTCAGCCCCGCCTCCCGCTCCTGCCGAAGACAAGTATGTCTGGATCGCCTTCGTCCGCTCACTTTACTTAACGAACCTCTATCACAGACCCGATCCTCATGGTTTTGCTGCCCGTCTGATGGCAAAGTGGGGGCATAAAGAAGGCCAAGGTCTTGGCGCCGACGGGTCTGGTATTGTCAATGCCCTCACCGTCGAACAAGTCCAGCAGGGCAAAGGGGGCAAGAAAGGCGGTGCCCCTGCACCTACTGGAAAAGGAATCGGCGTTGGCTCGAAGATGGGCAAGATCATAAACAATAATGAGGATGCAAAAACTAGAGAGGACAGGGAACGGTTTGGAGAGCCTAGTCGTGTCGTCGTGCTTACGAACATGGTTGGACCAGAGGATGTAGAGGATGAAGATTTGAGAGAGGAAATTGGTATGTGCTTTCGTCGAAAATGTTCCGAAATAAGATGCTTATGCCGATATCTGTAGGCGATGAATGCGCCAAGAATGGCACTGTCGAGCGCGTTATTGTGCACCTTGTCAACCCTCCACCTCCAAACCCAGAAGACGCAGTTCGTATTTTTGTATTATTTGCAGGTCCAGTTGGGGCATGGAAGACTGTTCGAGAGCTTGATGGACGATTTTTTGGTGGAAGGGCTGTCCGTGCAAGATACTTCCCGGAGATTTCTTTTTCGCAGTATGATCTGGAGCGCCCTCTATAATTTGGATACATTTTTACAGAACATTCTTACCTCTCTTCTTGCCTATTTTATGTACTTGTGATAAGGATAGTCTTTGAACAGATATCCATTTATCAATGCAAATTGTTTCATTGGAATCTAATCCCAGTTAATGGGTCCATACAAAGCTTCGTATTACATATTTGATCACGAATATAGCGAAGCATGCTTTTGGTACTACAATTAGTACACACGCTTGAAAGGAGGAACGGGCTTGCACTCGGCCTCGTCGAGAGTGGTGCCTATCACTCTGCGGTACTTGAGCTCGACATCCGGGCTAGTAGGATCACGCTGGAACGACAGCGTGTGCTTCATCCAGTTCTCGTCATCACGCTGGAAGATTACGCGCTTAGTATCGGAGATATACAAAAGAAGAGAGATACACGAACGTCGGGGAAGTCTTCACGAGCATGAGCACCACGAGATTCCTTGCGGGCGGCAGCGGAAGTGATGGTCTGGATGGCGCACTGGAGAATGTTGCGGAGTTCGAGAGTCTCGACGAGGTCGCTAGATTTCACAATGGGTTAATCAATACGTAAAAGAGAGGTGTCTAGAATGCTCTACTCACGAGTTCCAGATCATGCTCCTGTCCTTGATTCCAACCTTCCCGTAGCTCTTGTAGATCTCGCGCATCTTCTGGACACCCTCATCCAAAGAAGCTTGAGTCCGGAAGACAGCGGCATCAGACTGCATAGCCTTCTGCATGTCGAGACGAATCTTAGCAGTGGGTTCCGGTCCGTCAGATGTCCTGCGAAGAATGGTCAGAGTGCGGCAGAACAGAAGAGGAAATGAAACAAACCTGATCTTGTCCAGGAATTCGATGCTTTCGATGCCAGCCTCATCAGGAATCTTCTTGTGGGGCTTGCCAGGAGTGAGGGTGTCCCGAATGTGATGCGCAACAGCGCGACCGAAAACGACGATATCAAGCAGAGAGTTGGCACCAAGACGGTTAGCACCATGCACAGACACACAGGCAGCTTCACCAGCAGCGTAGAGACCAGGAACAACCTTGTCGTTTCCGTCCTTGTCGACAGTAAGGACTTCACCTGTGTATTTGGTAGGGATACCACCCACTGCAGAAGTCATGAGCAAGTCAATACTATAGTGGGAGCCAGTTTACTTACTGTTGTAGTGGACAGTGGGCAGAACGGGGATGGGCTCCTTGGTAACATCGACACCAGAGAAGATGGCAGCGGTCTCAGAGATACCGGGCAGACGCTCGTGGAGGACCTCAGGAGGAAGATGGCTGAGCTGGAGGTAAATGTGATCCTTGTCGGGACCGACACCACGTCCCTCGCGGATCTCAATGGTCATGCTGCGAGACACGACATCACGGGAAGCAAGATCCTTAGCAGTGGGAGCATAGCGCTCCATGAAGCGTTCACCCTCCGAGTTGAGGAGGTATCCGCCCTCGCCACGAGAACCTACAGAAGTGTCAACGGATTCCCACGACATAAAGAAGCAAAGAACAAGGCGGTACCTTCAGTGATAAGACACCCAGCACCGTAAATACCAGTGGGATGGAACTGGACGAACTCCAGATCCTGGAGAGGAAGTCCAGCACGGACGACCATGGCATTTCCATCACCAGAGCAAGTGTGAGCACTGGTGCAGCTGAAGTATGCTCGTCCGTAGCCCCCAGTAGCTAAGACTGTCTTATGGGAACGGAAGCGGTGGAGAGTGCCATCCTCCATGTTGAGGGCGATGACACCGACACACTCGCCGTCTTCCATAATGAGATCGAGGGCAAAGTATTCGATGAAGAACTGCGTGTCATGGCGGAGGGACTGGCCGTAAAGAGTGTGCAGGATAGCGTGACCTGTGCGATCGGCGGCAGCGGCACAACGGTAGGCCTGCCCTCCCTTTCCGAATTTCAGCGACTGGCCACCGAAGGCACGCTGGTAGATCTTCCCCTCTTTGGTACGCGAGAACGGAACTCCGTAATGCTCGAGCTGCGTGGCTTCGTGTTATGACACGTTAAGAATTTATCTAAGAGGATACGCACCTCGATGACAGTGTTAGGAGCTTCACGACACATGTAATGGATAGCATCCTGGTCGCCGAGCCAGTCGGATCCTTTCACCTGCGAAAAGAGATTATTGCGACATGCATATCAAGCAACACGATGACCTACAGTATCGTACATGTGCCACCGCCAGTCATCCTCGGTCATGTTCTGCACGAATATGTTAGGGACACAAGATACGCGTCAAAAACGAAGAGACTGACCCCAAGTGCAGCATTGATACCACCCTATGTGAACCACTATAGTTAAGTATATTGGATGAATGACACACGAAACGTAGACATGCCTGTGCAGCAACAGTGTGACTTCTAGTCGGGAACAACTTGGTAATGCAAGCAGTCTTGAAGCCCGCTTCAGCGAGACCGAACGCAGCGCGGAGACCAGCACCACCAGCGCCGCTGTTTCCCCGCATTAGTTGGAACACGAGCGGTAACGCGGGATGGAAGACAACTCACACAACTACAGCATCATATTCATGCTCGATGAGAGGATATTTTCCGGACGACCAGGACTAGAAGGAGATGAATATCGCGACGCGGAGAGGGGTTGAGTAGTTGGGACATACGCTGACTTCCTCAGCCTTCACGGGGCTGGTTGCGACAACCTTCGCGACGGAAGAAGACGCATGGAATGCGCGGCAATGACGGGAGATGGCCCTTGGGAGGGCTTTCCTGAGCATAGTGGTATGGTAAGGGAGAAGACGACTTCAACGAGAGTTTCAGTGGAGGCTGCACTCGCTTTTCGCTCCGATAGTACGCGAACGATAGTCTCCGACCAGCACCCAATCATATCCTCGTGATTTCCCACAACATCCGGCCACGGCTCCCGTACCGGTTCCGCTTCCCCTCTTTCTCCGCATCAAATAACTTGCCAATTCTCGTGAATTATATAAAGTACAGCAGCTAACACTAGTCATATTCTACATAGTTCAATTTACTCCTGGAGTTCTCTATCGCAGCGCCCCAAGCGGGTCTTCGTATCCCTCATTCCCCGCCCCTGCATTCCGTCGCAACGTCGTAGACGTTGGAGGCGGAACTCGCGGCAGCGTGGCAGATGGTATGGGTGATGTCGGGCTTGAGAAGCTCGATCGTGTATAGTTCCATGGCGCAAATGTGGGAGGGCGCGCAGCGCCACTCGCAGGGGGTGATGTAGCAGGGAATGGGGATGTAGCAGGGAATGGGGGTGTAGCGGAGAATGGCTGTGACGGAGAACGAGACTGGAAACGGGCTGCATTGCTCTGCTTGGGTTGCGAATCCGCGACAGGTGCCGGAATTGGCGGGGAAACTGCTGTCACCCTCGGTGGGGGCCTCTCTTCTGCCTGCTTCGCCTTCCGTTTCAAAGACTCCTCTTCTCCAATTAGTTGGTCTTCGTCCAGCGTCATTGAGTTGCTCATGAGCACGTCTCTCACATACGAAAGTGATTCCAAAGCTTCCTGCTTTTGTTTCTGCAACCGCTGCTTGTCAGCAGATGTCCCTTCGTCTTGCAGAAGCGTATCAACGATCCATCCCAGTGATTCACCAAGCCGTTTGTCTCGTGTGACCATCTGAGATATATCACGCTCTATTTCAAATCGGGTTCGCGGCTCCCATGGTGGACGTTCTTCTGGTGGGCGTTCATCTTCCAAGGGGAACGAGGTCATCGACTGGTTATGCGGTCGCACTAGCGATGAAGCCAAGTCTGGTATGTTGCGCTGTTCATGAATTAGTCGTCTGATGCTAGGACTCGCGCAATGGGATGCACTTACTCGCAGCTCAGATACGGCGCTCATCAGCGTCTTGTTAATACCCAGACTCTCCCCCTTTTCGAGTAGTCCTCGAGCGAGCATTTCTGGAAGACCCATCTGCGGTGCACCAGGGCGTCCAAAACCTTGTGACGTGCTGGCAGAGGCGGAAGCCGATTGCTGTCGACCCATATGCCCTCTTCTTGGCTCTACTGGGTCAGGCAGTGGTACTTCTACCGGTATGTTCAAGAGATTGCGATTCTCTATCATGAGCGAGACTCCTGCAGCAGGTGTAGGCGACATCTGAAGAGCGAGGGCTTGGCGAAGGAGAAGGCTTGCATGGTGAGGAGCACCGGGACTGATATTTTCAGCCAGCGGAGAAGGGTAGCGTAGCAGTGTTGTCAATTGCCCGGTATAATCCGCTGGGATGACTGAGATTCTCTGTTAGCAAATGAAAACGCTACTATTGGGATATCGAAGCTTACGTTCATTGCGAATCCTAATAAGCATTGCAACACAGACCCATTGTGCCAATTCAAGAGATGGATCGCAAGCAAAGAGGCCATCCCATAGCTTCATTGCATCGGGCATTCCAAACTCACGAGTAAATAGGAGCCGCAACCATCGGCTGTCCAGAGAATGTTCAACATGGCCTTCCAATTCTGACAAATGAATAATTCTTACATGCCATATATCTGCGGTTCAATCCCTGACTTTTGCATGTGTTTCCATAGCTGGGGATCTGTAGCGCTAAGCAGAGTGGACTGTATCCGGATACACGCCTTCACTATAGGAGCGACGTAAGGTTGAATGCCGTTTTGACCAACATTAAGCTGCACATGGCTAGCAAGCGGCGAAGCAACGCTTTGTGGCACCGAACCCGCAACGGGCTCTCGCCACTCGTACCACTGAGACACCCCACGCATAACGGCTTCAAACAATGCCCATGCGTCAGCTGCTATCCAAACCACGGAGCATAATTCCCGAAGTTCAGTGTCCTCAATGTGCGTGTCATCGTCAGGGATCGCATCATAGCTGACTGCAAAATACAGTGGTGCTAAAATCTCGTGCATGCCTTGATTAATGGGAAAGAGCTAATCTCAGCTCTGTCTCTGGTCATTCCAAAAGGTCTGGGTGGAACCTACCTTGTCTGTACCCTATCGTTGGGTGTGTAACGGAATATAGGAAAAGGATGTTCGTCAGTTGAGCTTGAACTTCTGGATCGCGAAAATAAGCAATATCCGGAAACCTGCAGGGGTGAGGATGTAATTAATAGAGATGAACGAACAAATTTAAACATACGTGCGCTCGACATCCTGTAGAATGGTCTTGCGCAACTCGACCGATGCAAACCATTGATTCCAAGGGTTCTAGCATCATGGAAGTTCGTGGTAGTCAATCAGCCATAAACTTCCGCTGGCGCACCTCATCGTGCAGACTGAGAGGATTGTTCATGTCCAGATTGCTGGACAACCGGGAAGTCGTTGTTCTCTTCGTAGCGTCCGACGCGCCAGGGAGAACCAGCCCTTTCTCATAGCTTCCGTCAGGAGCCTTCATTTTGTCCAGTAAGAGATCAGCATATCCTTTCCTTGAGGCTCGTAGTAACCGTAGCATCGAAGATAAATTGGGAGCTGAAGTGGATTGCAACGGTTCATCCTTGGCCATGAACAGCTTTGGAAACTGGATGTTAGCCAACTAACACCAGTATCCACCCAAACCCTACTAAACACCTTCCACGCAAAGCTTCTACCAGCAATTCCGAGACCATGGCTTGCAGAAGGATACAGGCGATCGGCCAGGGTTGAGTCTCTTATCTTGGACAAGCTAGTTCCAGATGCAAAGAGATGGTGGTGGGCATTCCTGGCACGAGCGCACACCTTTATCAGTCGAGTATGATGAGGAAAGAGAGAACAACTAACTTGAGTTCGACATACGATGCTCTTGACCCGCTATCTTGCATTAATGTGCGTAGTGAATTAGGCTGTGTTAGGAGAGCAAGATAGAGTGATCGGTGAGTTGCTCGGTAAACGATGAGCCGAGGCCTTGGTGACCTTGGAATCGCCACACCACCAAACAGACGAGGTTACCTTCAAACGATGATCACCGTGTCTCTTCGCAGACATTGCATGCACATTTCAGGTAGCTATTACACGAGGATTATGCGAATGCATCTGTGCGGGTTGCGAATCTATCTGTACGCGTAGAGTAGCGTTGCAGTAGCTAGTCCTGTCGTAATCTTTGTTGAAGTGCTGGAAGACCGAAGCCGGACGATTCAGGCTCAGGTCATGGCAGCCAGGAGGCTTCAGAGGGCCGGACCATCCCATTTCTGTTTGGCTCCTTGACTCTCCTTGGCCCCTGCTTGCAATGGCGACGACAACCCTCACCACCGTCGCGACCACCGCAATCGTCCTCCCTGTCACAGACGAGCCAAATGGGATAAATGATGCGGAAGGCGTCGAGGACCCAGAGAGCGACGCTCGCGTGGTTAGGTTCGACAGCGAGTGTGTCCTGATACCAGACTTGACCAGGTCCAAACGCCCCAAGGTGCTCACGAAATCATACTCACTACCTCTGTGGAAGAGAAGACCTCATCACCAACTGTCCGATGCCGACGCTTTGGTGGACTCGGATCTCGCAACATCGCCAACCGCGTCGGTGGGTCCACTTGACACTCACGTCGTCATCAAAGTTCCTATACCGTCTGTATATCTCATTCTCCTTCTCTGAGTAATACTGAATTCAGTCAACTCTAGTTTTATCTCCAAGGCCTCACGATCACCCAGCAGAGGTCGGACAGCCTCATCGTCTCCCCAATTCAAACCCCTCTCCCCATGTCTAGTCCACAGATCCCCGTCAGCTGCCTCTGCATCGCGCTTCAGGACTGCATTTTCCCCTGTAAGATGTCCGTCCTTACCCGTATACCACCGCCCGAGGGATGACTCTGAGCTCACAATACCCCTGCGCGCATGCTGCCCCAACTGCGAGGTCATTGCCGAGGAGTGCCTGAAGGATGATCACTGGCAGGAGAAGTTCACGAAGGGCGCCCGGAGGCGGAGAAGCGCCAGCCTTGATAATGGGTCCTCTCTCTCTTCCACTTCCGTCGGCTCAAAGGGTGCATCCACCAGCGGCTTTGCAGCCATCGCAGGCAGCAATGCGAAGAGCATCGGCGGCCCCGTCGTCATCTCCGGCTCGCGCAACCCTGCATCCCCCTCCGCATTCGCCATCACTGTCGACGAGGTCGACAAGCGCCGCCGCTCGCAGGAGTGGAGCGAGGACGAGATCCGGCGCCTTCGCTCATCTCCTACCCTAAACTCCACGGCGTCCCCGTTTAACGCCATCGCGCCGCCCTTGCGCCTCCCTCGCCCACGCGATCGCGAATTCTCTCCAGGATCCATGTCTTCTGGTTCCGACGAGCTCTCATCCGAGCACGACGCGACTCACATGCTGCGGTCATCCCCTATCCCGGAGGAGGATGAGGCTCAGCTATTCCCCCTCCCCTCACCGCGTCGGTCGCCCAACGTATCCCCATCGACATCTCCGCGCACCTCTCCTCGGCCGACTCCCAAGCCGTCCCCTATCCCGAGCCCGAATACATCGACGGCGTGCTTGAATACTGATGAATCCGCATCTAGTTCGAACGAGAACACGAGCTTCGCATGGCTGTCGGGGTTGAGCGGGGGCGACGGGAAGCTACAAGGCTCTCTGTCGAGGAAAATGAGCGATCCATTCTTGTCTCTCCCCATAAACTCCCATACGAGTGGAAATACAACCAGCACCGAAACGGCCGCAATCTCCGACTCTCAGCTCCCAATCCCTGCCACCGCACCAATCGACATTCCCTCTCCCTCCCCACAGCCACGAAGTCCCAAACATACCAGTCTCTCTTTATCACTGCATTTCCCTTCTCGATATCACAACCACTCTGCCTCTACACCTCCAGTCATCCCCTCTCCTCCGTCATTCTCCTCCCCCATCCCGGATGCGCCGTCCTCGCCCACTCTTACACGCAACTCAGGGTCACCGGTGCTCACTCGAAAACCGAGCTCTCCGAAAATGCGTAAACTGTCGTTCTCTCAGCCGTTCATGAAGGCTGGAGAGGCACTAAAGGTCGTGGGAGCGGATATGCTCAAGGGCGTGAGCTCGATGGGTGGTGGTGGGAGTGTTGTAGGGAGCGCCTAGCTTTCCACCATTATCGCTGGGAAGGGGATGTTGAGCTTCTTGAGTTCCCTATCCATGATCATTAGCATTGAGACTTGATGTTCGGGAAAGGGAGAAAGGTATTCAGCATACGCAAGCAAATTTTTCTTTCGCTCGCTTGATAATCACTAGGCGATGGGGATAGATCAAATATTGTTATCAACGCTGGGCGGCTTGACGATACGCAAGTGCTCGGCAACTATCAATATTGGTCGTGATCTCTGCGCCTCCCGTTATTATCTCGTCCGACCTCCAACGCAGCTTCAACATATACCTACCTATCCCAAAAACCTATATGTATCACTACCACTATCTCCTTTCTTGTTTGTATTATATACCACGATGCTGCTGTTCTATGTCTATCACTGAGACATGATATTCCTATCATGAAGTCTACTGTCCTGCCATCTTTGTCACCTTCATCATTCTCTTGCTTCTGCTCTACTTGTTGTCCAGTAGCCGGTGTTTGGTTCGCTTTCATATCCGTCTTAGTTGACTTGTCCACAAATTAATGGCTTGGTCTCAACACACAGTACTTAGCATATTGTCTCGGTTTTTCCAGTGCATAAGATGTTCTTGAGAATGCTGATAACTCTCAATGATATCTGTTCAATCTAATCATTATTATTTGGCAAACCCAGGAGGTCCAAATAAATCTGATATGCGGAGACCCGGCCCGTCACGCTGTTATAAAATATTCAACCATCTCCCACCATGTCGTCCATTGGTCCTGCAATTCCTCCGCACCTCCTCGCTGGTCGTGCATCCTCCAGTGATAGCGACGACGAGCAAGGACCTTCACCCGCAGAAGGTATTACAGTGGGCCCACAGGTACCTTCGCATCTACAGGGTTCGTCAAGGGAAGATGATGAGCCTGTGTCAACAGCACCTGTTATAGCAGGACCGCAGATTCCTCCCGGATTGCTAAATAGCCAGCCTTCTTTAGAAGAAGAGGACGAGGATGAGGACGATTATGTTCCAGCGCTACCGCCAGATCTAGCAGCAACGAGGTCGGCGGAACCACCCATCGCTAGTTCTTCGTCGAGCAAGCGCCAAGTAGGACCAACCCTGCCGTCTTACGCCCCGACGTATGACCCCACGACTTACTACTCAGACGAGGACGATGATGATGATGTTGGACCGAAGCCCCTGCCATCTGGCATGCAGCATCAGGAAACCGATGCAGTGAAGGAATTTATGGAGCGAGAGGAGAGAAGACGGAAACAGCTTGAAGTACGGTGGATACCTTTTACCATGGAGTTTCCGTAATCGCTAATTGATTGTTCTAGGAAGCAAACAAACCAAAGACTCTACAACGGGATGAATGGATGCTGGTTCCTCCTTCTTCCTCGGACCTCCTTGCCAGTATGTCCTGTTCTTGCTCGATCTCTTGTCCACTGCCTGACTCAACGACATGGAACAGAACTTGATCCTACAAAACTAAAAGGGCGTCAGTTCTCCCGGACTACCGCTCCACCAACGGGAAAGCAAGATAACTCCCTCTGGACAGAGACACCTGCCGAGAGACAACAGCGGATAGCAGACGAAGTGTCCGGCAAAAAGCGGCGCGCGGCTGAGCCTGCGCCAGTGGACGAGTTCGCTGAAGCAGGAAAGAAGAGGCAGAGAAGGGACGACGAGAAAATCAGGCAGGGAGTTGATGAGTATACCGTATGTCTTGTTTTACGTTGCCCTCGTGTGGCTTTTCTGCTAACAACAATAAATCTTTCAGCGAAAATTGAGAGGTCCCGCCTTAGTAGCCCAGCATTCTGCTACACGGAATCCGGAAGACGATAAGAAAGATCCTGGTATTTGGGATCATTCCAGGGATATGGGTCTTGGAGGCAGGCTCATGGACGACGACAAACGGAATAAGATGATCAAGGAAGCTAAAGGATTAGGGGATAGGTTCGGCACGGGGAGAAGTGGTGGGTTCCTGTAGGCGATGCAGACTCTGCTTCATGTGCCAGTAACCTTCTACGTGACGGTGTACTAATATTGCAAGAAGTTACATAGGCATTGATCTAGTCTTGCGCGATACCAGACGGCTGTATTATGTATTGGTCGATGTAAGAGGCGAAATTGTGACTAGAGTTTGCGTTGTGAACGAGGAGCTAGAGAGAAATCAAGGGGTGTAGACCGCACGATAGAAACATTTAAAGAAAGGTCATGGTAATGGTGCCAGTCAGATGAACAATGCCAAAATGGATTCCACGTGCTTACAGGCTTTGCTCCTGCAAGATATCAATACACACTCTAAAATACATACACATTCGAATCTATACATTGTCCATGATATATACTATAAGGGATCAAGTCCCATGGTCGGCCAAGGTGTCTGGTCATCAAAAATAAACCCGTAATGCGGCAGCTAGCTGCGACTCCGTAGGACAATAAGGGCATTTAACGCGTCTACATCGAATCGGAGGAGTAATGAGGCATTTGCACCAACTAATAAAGGGTATAAACTCACCCTCCTGGTTTGCTCAGCTTCTGTAAGCTATCTTTCGAAATAACATGTCCGCAAGCCATCATCATCGGCGGATTATGGTCGTTTGATTGCTCCTTGGACACTGGACAAGCAAATATCGAGTGATATCTGTTTTCTGGTCCAAGAGGTATTTCAATCTATGGAAGATGTCAGCGTGTCATATATGGCATAGAAAAGACCGCATTACCGGTAACTCGTCGGTCTGACTCCATTCGCTCTTCCTCTCCCGCATTACCTTCCGTCCTTTCTCGATCCTCGCTAAAGCACCACCACCACCAATATCTCCAACGACTCTCAAAGGTACCTGCCTACTCATACCCAAGTTGGCACAGTATTCCCTGGCAAATAATGGCTCCAGATCAAAATGCAGTGATGGGGATGCTAGATCAGCATAGGGCGATGCCTGCAGCCTCGACAAGGGAAGATATGCCGTGCAAGCCATGAGACGCATGAATTCAACTTTGTGAACATCGAAAAATGGTCTCAATGTTGCATTTGCGTATGAAATGGCTGGAAGAGGGTCAGGAGGATGAGTTGAGAAGAGCAGGCGGATATATTGTGAGCGGTGCAAATAGAATTCGAGTGGGGATGCGCGCGATTGCAAAAATTCCCTGTGTTTCTGTGCCCAACTACATGAAATTCAGAAGCAATTAATAAAGATTACTCAGGAGGACATACGCAAGTGCTGGGCTAATATCTCGGCTTCTCAAAGCCTTGAGAATACGATGCAGGTCTTCAAACTGCGCTTGTGAAGTCTGTGAAATATGTATCTGTGATTCCTAAGAAACGCTGTGAGGACTAGGAAGACAATAGATGATGAGAAAATTTCGCCACCTCTATGAATGTCTCTGCAACATCAAACTGGCCAGTTCGTAGAAAGTGTAGAGCAATCGTCCGTTCAAGAGCATTCACTGATGATGATGATGAAAATAGATCAGAGTAGGCGGGGAGTGATGTAGGAAATTTCTACGTAAGCTGTCTATGAGCTCATACACGGGTAGCGTTGTCCACAAATGCTAACCTTGTCTAGAGCTTTCCCGAAGCGCGACATTGACAAGTACACTTCCTTCTGTCGCTCGTCAACTTCCTTCCTCTTGGATTCTACTGTCTGCAATAGCATCTGCAGTTGTTCTTGGGTTATATGTCCAGATAAGAAAGCATCCTTCGCGTGATGCAGAGATTGAAGCAGTGAGTCCAGTGGTTCGTTAATGGATGGGCCCTTTCCCTTGGACGCTGTCAACTTCTCCAGTTTGGCCAGCTCCTTTAAAGGACCTTCCATGATCAAGATTCGTTCAATTCAGAGGTATGAGAGATAAGAAGTAGCGTGCAGTTGGTTCCTTCGGCAGGTCGACAAGAGGATGACGGTACAACTTGAGCCTGATGTTGCTACACGGCGCACGACCGTAGGTACTCCGCAAAGCGCCGGTCCGGTGCACGCGAGTGTCACGCATCTGTCACGCACGTAACTTCAATTTTGAGCAACTTGAGAACTACTGTAACCTCAGTCTACTCCTTCGGGCCTCCCTCGACAACCATCTGCACATCCTTCAACATGTATCGATTTCTCGTAGGTGACGAGCTGGGAAACATAAAGACCCTACGTTATGCCTTCGACTCTTCATCCGAGGACAGTAAAACTGAGGCCAAGAGCATTTACAAACGTAAAAGCGAGCACGGCCCAAGTGCTGTCCAAGCTCTCGCCATAGCTTCTCGACCGAATGGATCTAAAATTGTGTGTGGTTTATAATCCATAATTTCAGGCTGATGTTCACTCTACTCTTCGAAGCAAAGTCCGCTGCAGCTTTCTCTGACGGTACCGCCTTTATATCCTCCCTGAAAGAGGACGACACCTTGGATGTGATATCCGAATGGAAAGAAACACGCATGAGCTCTGAGAGCAGATATGTGGGACTAGAAATGTCAGAAAAGTCAGTACATCCTTCTATTATATTCATACATTTTTTTACTGACAAATGTTTACAGAGCAATTTATTCCTGCACATCTAACGGAGCGTTGCGAATGACCCCGATTCCAGGTTTAACAGACGATACTCCTTCAGCACAGTATTGCTCGCTTCCAACCCGTTTATATGATTGGAAATTATCATACAATTACGATACATTTTCTTATGGCGGTGATGAAGTCGACCTCTCTGTATGGGATACGGAGTTAGCTTTCCAGCCTCCCCTGGACAACCTAGACACCCCTGCGTCTGTATCCAAAAGAAAACGAAGCGACGCTTTGTTTCCTGCAGAAAAATGGCGAGCAAAAAATGTCAGCAGTTCGTAAACATTATCATAATAGTTTGTTTACTGACACCGCTTATCAGGTTCCTCATGATTATCTGGGTCTCCGTCAGCCAATTCGAATCACCTCCTTGACTTATCTCTCGCCCAACTCATCTAGTCACCATCTTCTCACTGGGACACAACTCGGCGATGTTCGTCGTTATGATACGCGAGCTGCGCGTCGGCCTATTGCTGACTGGAAAGGAATCGGGAAAGTGGGCGGCGTGAAACTTGTTACCAAAGGTTTTTCAGAACAGTACGTCTCCTTCCAGATGAGCCATGTTCCCTTACTAATGTTCAATAGTGAAGCCTTTGTCTCTGACCATGGGTTCAATCTTTTTTCTATTGATCTCCGGAACGGCCGTGTTGTATACAGTTACAAAGGTACGGAGAAGGTTGTTTTCCTGCCGGAATGCTTCTAATTTAGAACCCATTAGGTCTCTCCGGAGCTGTAACTTCCATATCTTCCACGTCGACAATTATGGCTTCAACGGCATTAGATCGTTTTGCCCGTATCCACAGTGTTTTCCCTCCTCCTGCTAAAGTGGGTGGGCAACAGGAGAAGAAAGGCGACGTTCTCGAAAAGGTCTATCTGAAATCTGTGCCTACAGTGATCACATGGGATCAAACCGATACACCAAGACAAACCACGGCCATCGATGATGGAGAAGAAAATGAGGACGATGTATGGGACACCATGGCGCACGTCGAAGACGAAGAGGGTAAACCGACAAAACGGCTTCGTAAAACTTAATGCCCAAGATTCATTCTAGCATCAACTGCTCAAAAGTATGCTATCGATTATTTTTCCTAGTATATGTATGTAATACTATCTCAACCGGAGTTAAGAGCGAATGCTTCTAATTTCTAGCAATCTCACTCTTCCAAGAATGAGCCTTTTCAAAGCCATTCTTTGCACTTTGATCTATTTAAGGGCAAATTTAATGAAAGATATGTATCTGGAATGAATGTACCCACAATCAATCAATGTCTTCTGGATTTCTTCACGAGTAGTCATGACGAAAGGTCCATACTGAAATACGGACTGATCTAGAGGCTCTCCAGCGACCTATCAAGTCATAAGCGAAGATTAAATGCTCTTGAATATTTAAACTCACAAGAACAAATTCTGTTCCATCTTCAGCAGCTGTGATAGACACGCCAGTTTCATTTTGCTGAGATGATAACACAAGGGTGTGGAATGCCGGATAGGGCATGGTTTCTGAACCAATCAAGACAGACCCCTTCAAGACTAATAGCATGTCGGCATACTGTATTACCATGTATTCCAAGTGGATACCACGTACTGTAGATGAAAGAAGTCCAGCCAATGGCTGAGCAATGGCATTTTCGTCAGTAGAATTTCTGGAATAGGAATGATATATCTTACGTATATCTTGGAAGACAGTTGCTTTGGATTTGAAGATAAAATGGAAAAACCAGCAACCTCCAAGTGGCCGGACGGGAGATTCGACGCCGTGGCTCTTTCCGCTGATGACTTTAATATTCACAGGTCCTTCGTTACCCTCTGGGTAAGCTGTCGGGATTCTACGAAGGTACAAATGTGAATAAATGTAGCCAGACTAAATCCAAATGCGCTCTGCGACTTACTCTTCAGGACCGAGTTCTTGGTATGTAGGATCCTATCAATTGCTTTGGAAAGAAGTACAACGCAAATCAAATAATAAATATACGTACGATCATCTTAAACTATCATCCGACCATGTCAGTGAAGCCTATATTAATATTGGATCATCAACGTACCTCCTTCGGAAGATCAACCCATAGTTGAAGCCCACGAGGATCCGGCGATCCTGCCTCATGAACAGGCATTTCTGCGTGAATGATGCCTTTACCTGCACACATCCATTGGACGCCTCCGGTCACTGATGAAATATTTGTGAAGTTAGAATTACTGGAAGTGGTATTCATAGGCCTCCATATCTACTTACTTATTGTCCCCCTGTGGCCTGCTGAATCCTCGTGTTGGCTTGTGCTAAGGAATTGATTAGAGATTGTGTTGCATTCGAATCGGCGAATAATAGTATACCCTTCTAGCATATATGTTACAGTGGCTTGTCCACGATGCGGATGGTCAGGGAACCCCTTTGGTGATTATCGTCAAGCGATGTCGAAGGAGTGAGTGAGATATTGTACATACCGCGCCTTCAGTTACATGGAAATGGTCCAGCATCAGAAATGGAGTGAGATTCTTCAGGTTCATGGATCCGATACTCCGTCGTACGAGCGCTCCTGCCCCCTGAAAGAATATGAGCAACTAATGATACCATACATGATAAAAAGCAAGTTCTCACCTCGGGCGTCTCGACCGCTAAGACCTTCTTGACCACAGAACGGGAAACAGAAGCAAGTGCCATGAGTTCTTCTGTAGATGCAATTGGAAGTTCGGGTTTTGAGGCTAGCTGTTGCAATTCCGATTTATTGTTAAACAGGAAAAATGCACCAACGACAACGATCAAGGAGATGAGAGTGAGTTGCGGCATTAAGCTTGCGTTCTGGCAGTGACTTTATACCCAAAGCTTGATAAGGCCGATTATACATCCACTTTGTACTTGACACATCCAGCCTGCCTGGGTAATCATCCACGGTCATGACATTCCATGAGGCTGCATAAAGTGACAGAGGAAAGAGAAGAAAAGTCCTAATCAGGGTCAACAAACTAAGCATAGTGAGAGCGTTGAAATGATGAGTTGATGCTGATTTCAGCGCAGCGCGTACGTACAAACTGGCGCGTAATCTCTTTTGGCTGCAGATGTCAAATTATAAATTGCGTGTTCAAGTGGTGTTTGATCGTGAGTAAAATACAAGTGCTCTTTAACCTACAAAGCATCCCAGAATCTCCTGAGTCCAGTCTGCGGTCCCTTGGCGGCCTCCTCTTCAAGAAAACGTTTCTCCTCTTCGTCGATGGCGCGGATCCCTGTGACAAGGTCGACATCTTGAGAAGGAATGGCTTTAGTTTTATACTTGATCTTGTAGCCTATCCATAGGATGAAGAAAATGGGAATGCCGATGTAGTTCCTGTGAAAACACATGCGTTCAGGAGGGCAAATACCAAGTATTAACTAAGCAACATACGTGATGAACGTGTCCACTGTCCAAGGAATGAAGGTGTCAAAACCTTTGAAGAGAGTGACAATGCCAGTTGCAATTAATGCAAACCATGCACCCCATGGTTGGAAGGGTGCTTTATA
>JASFDH010001052.1:0-17297 GCA_036937195.1 Nidularia pulvinata
TCATGGTTTGTGACGATATTGTGACGTGGTGCGTGACGTCACACTGCCAAACGCATCAGTGGCATTGCCCACCCCCAATATTAAGTATTTCGCCTGAATTTGACCTCAATTCCTGTTGCTATTCCGCATTCTCATCGCTCAAATTGACATGTCTCTGTTTCCGGTCTAAATTTTTTTCTGAGCTACCCTTGCATTTTATATTACTAAGCTCATTCTGCTCCAAAGGCCAAGAAACCTGTAAATTGCATAGAGGCAGGTCAAGTTACTATATTCCAAACAGATAGTGTATGGACAATGTATTCCACCAGAATAAGAATAATAACCTGCCTTGTATATATGTGCTCGTTGGAGCCTTTTTTAATGTTGGAAATATGGAAAGCTTGCGTGAAGCTGAAGCTGGAAGGCCTGGGCCATTTGGAGTCTGTGGGTATAGGTTACCTTGCATGAAGACCTTATAATAAATATTCTTTAATCAGTTTATGCATAAAGAAATTGCCGATGTCGAACACAACTTACGTTGGCAGCGGACGTCAAAAGCGTCACTTTGTACAACCTGCCAGTACATATTTACTGATGCTAGTCAATAGATCCCATTGGATTAAAGCAAAATTTGTTAATGTTCCTGGAAGAAGCACGTCAAGCAATGTCCGGAGAAGGGTCGATGGTGAGCAAACATCAAAGCAGTGCGAGATGTAGCTGAGCGAACACTTGCAATTGTTGAGTCACCCACCGATTCTGCAAGCATAGTGTGGACTGTTCACTGGCAATCAAAGTTGGCAACAAGTGGATATATTTTTGATGATGCTGAAATTTGAAGCACGTCAATTCTCAGTTTTACTCGAACCTCTGAGCTGCTCAGAAGTCTTCACTTGTGAGTTCGATGATCGGAAGTATTTACGGGCCTAGTAGTAGGCTGAGTGCAAATGACATACACGTGACCCAGTATGCGCGTTGATCAAGACGCAAGCGCTGTGTCGGAGATGGACAACGGCGGTGACAACGAGCACAGGCCATCACATACCCCACATCGACACGTTACAAAAGATATGCTTAGCAGCCTATAGCGAACTCAGAGAGAAACACCATGCTGCGCACCCTCCTTACGCCTATCCGTGCGAGGTTTGACCTATCGCCTCGCGGGTCTCCTACGATGGATATTCCGTGGCAGGAGGACGTTGAGCAGGCACCCGAAGACTTCGCGCGGGACGTGCTGATAGAGTTGATGAAGAACGCGGTGGAGAACCTGAAGCAGGCAGATAGTCCAAGGGTTAGGACAGAGGTGCGTAGACAACTCCATCCACGCGCAGCACCTCGTGCCACGAGCATCTCACCATCGGTTGCTCAGGTTCTTTCGGAGATACAGCACATCATGCTACAAGACGGATGTACGAAGGACGTATTCCGCGAAATGGATGGCTTCTTGGCTCTGCTGAGCGTGTTGTCAACGATTCAAGACCTTCCAGACGAAACCGTGGTTGAGCCGGAGGATCAGCTGCTGCAGGAAACATTGGAAAGCACGCGTTTGGTGTTCATGTTAGTATCGGAGGCAATGAATGAGCATGAGGAGAACTTTGAATACTTCAGGGTGAGCTGGCAAGTCATGATGCTCATGCTGAATTGCCTCTGAGATAGTTGTAGACTCGAGTCGGCTACGAGTCGCTCGCGTATGCCTTACGCGGGCTCATCGCAGACTCTAGAACGGTAGACGAAACCATGGGCTTCCTCCTCTCACTCGCGTTGCATGACTTCTCCCTCTCATCCATCTTCTCGGGCCTCCGCGGCACGTCTGAGGAAGCCATTGACGCGCGCGTTAGCGAATTCGAGTCCCGTCTAGGAGCCATCCGCCGGCCAGGAGCCATATTCATCTTATGGAACCTTGCTCCCCAAATGACAGCAAACGATAAGTCTCTGCGCTATAGCGTCTTCAAGCTGTTCGAAGCATTTTCCCACGTTAGTCACAGAAACCAGGCGATCCTGAGCAGTCTTGGCTTGGTGGAATCTGTCTTTTCTCGGTTTTATGAAGGTAGACAAGATCCTTCGATTTCTGAAAGGGAACGACACGTATTGCAGAGGCTCTTAAAGCGTTTATTGGACATTGGTGCTACCACGTTAGAGGCAAGGCCGATATTCCAAAAAGCAGTTAGAGAAGATGAAAGTCTCGATCCCGAAATGCTCGATATTATTCGATTTGGAATGAAGTCCCGCTGGTTAGAGCATTTCTCTATGGAGTCTCCCGCCGTCATTACTGTCGCAGACGAAAATGTCAAAGGATTACCTCCTAGTGGCTTCACCTTCATGGTATGCGCAACTCCTTATTAGCATGACTGCATTTCTAACTAATCTATCCAGACATGGATATGGATATCCGCTCTCCCACTGAACGCTTCGCACGCTCTTTTCACTATTATGCTCCCTTCACGGATCCTGATACGGCTAGGCATACGAACTGACGGAAGGCTCGAGCTGGTAACTTCTGCAAACGCCGAACCTGCAGTTTTTGCGAAAGCAATGATCCGACGATGCCGTTGGATACACGTTGCGCTTGTTCACTTTCCGCAGAAGGGTGCGAGTCCCATGCACCCAAGCATTCGTAGGTTCCAAGGACGACCACATTCGATTCATACTAAACGAATATTATAGGTTTATTCTTGGATGGTATTTACAATGACGGTGTCAACTGGCCGTATCCTAAGCCGGAGTCTGCCGCCCAACGTGCTGTTTACACGATCGGAGACGCTTCTGGCAATGCGCGACTCAGCTGGTGCTTAGCTTCTGCTTATCTTATTGCCACCCCTCTCGGTAACGACAAAGTTTAATTTACTGAAAATCTTTGTCTAATGTTGCTTTGGTATAGTCGACGATATACCGAGGCTAGTTCACCACCTCGGTCCCCGATATTCCGGTAACTTCCAGGACCCCTCATTCGTCAAATTTCTGACATACGAGGCGTCCACATCGCTGAACATGTTTTTAACTAACCTCACTGCCAAGAACCGGACCGCTGTTGAGACGTCGTCCATGGTCAAGGCCGTCAAATACGGTCTTGGGATCTCAGAGAGCGCGATCATCTTCTGCTTCTCGGCTGCTCATGTTCCCCAGTCAGGTCTTGGATGTAAGGTACCTGTGAGCGGACTGTTACATGAAGTGGAGACCCAGGGGGATGTGTTTACAGTGAAAGTCGCCTGCCTTGATGCGGCATTGTGGAAAATTGGAGGCGCGGCTATAACGCTTCGCTTTGTTCAGCTGGCTAATGTATATTCGCTCGAGTATTCGCTGTGTACAGGACTTATTGACAAAGCGCTTACAGACGCCTCACGAACTTTCGCGTGCCCTTGGTATCCTAACGGATGGTTTGAGAGGTAGCTGGCAAAATTCGGAAGACATGGAGCGACTTCGTAAGTGGCTCAAGGCAGTGAAGCAGTGTATTTTATCGCTCTCGGTGATGCTTTTACAGGAGGCTATGAGATCCTCGCAGACACTCTGCGCGGAAAAGCGCAAATGATCAACTTGAGTAGCTTCGAGACGTTATTCGAATTCCTTGGTGTTAATTTTGGTTCTCCTGAGTACGTGACATCTTTCTCTTCGTACTTTTTGATATTGAATTATTGCAGGCAATCTACTGTGGTCAATACCGTTGCTTACCGAGCTATCGCACTGGATCTAGAGCTCTGGGCGCGAACCCGCCACGAGATCCAGCGCGCTCACCTCGAGCACTTCATTACGTTACTGAAAACAAGTCGGTACAAAGGCTTCAACTCCAAGCAGCGACTGTCGAAGTTAGGTCTTGTGCGCAAGCTGCTCTTTGCTTTACAGATTGACTGGTATCCGCAAGAATCCCTTGAGTACCTTCTGGAATCATTAAAAGTAGCTTGGGAATCTCACTTCTCAAAAGACGACGCGATTAAACCTGTAGTTTCATACCTCGCTGCGAACCTTCACGATGGTATGATCTCATCCATCTTAAGCCATGCATCACCGTTAACGCTGAATAGACTTAGGGAATGTGGGTTCTCCGAGCTCCGTAGTCTCTCGTTTCGAACCTAACAATACTCGAGAAAAATCTGAGCAAGTCCTAGAGCTGCTGATTTCGACGTTGTCGGTTCAGGCTTATTACTCGAAGTTCATTGCAGCGCTTCCTCTCACCCGCATCTGCCTGTTGCTTCTTGGCGACAAACCATCCTCATTCATTGCAACCCAGGTCTTACACCTCATCGCTATCAGTATCAACATCTCACCGTCTTTCACTCGCAAATTTGAGCTTATCAGCGGGTGGAATTTTTTGAAGACCGTTCTTCCGTTCTGTTGGGATCTCGAAGTTAACGAAGCGGCATTTGATATTCTCCTGGGACGTCTTAGTGATAAAAAGCCTATGACATCGAGTAATCCCACTGTGACGTGTCCTTATATCTTCCCTGCGATTCTTTCGGCTTTACAAAGCGGGCTCGTTTCTGTTGTGAATAACTGCCATATGTCCCACACTGACGAAGGTAATGCACTGCGATCATTATTTTACGTAACTGGTGTTTAATCTTTTGAAGCTTCACCTCAGTTCTCCCAGTCTAAGGAGTCGATGATCGAAAGTCTTATTGAAGTATTGATGGATTTGCATTCGTCGAGTACTACATTCCGACAAATCTTCCAGTCACACCAAACAACTCAGCTATTCGTAGAAGCTTACAAATCTTTTGTTACTAAAATCTCCTCAGCTTCTGGGATTAGCCAGTCAGCTATTCGGATATTGGAGAAACTAACACACTTTGGGTTGGCTCTAGCTCTGGATAATGCAGTTTCTGGTGCGCAGAAGCGGGAGGTGAGTCATTCATGAAGTCAGTTTGAAATTTACTTACACGATCTCTGCAAGATTCTGGATACACTTCAGTCAGCAGAGGGAATTCTGAATCCTTCAGCAGATAAGCTTCCAATAGATTCGAGTCTCGTTGTTGACAGCCGTTCAGTTCGTCAGCGAATTGCATCGGCGAGATTCAGCATGCATGTGGGGGAGAGAACAATAATGAAAACCATAACGAGGATGGGGGAGTGGAGAAAGACAATTCAAGAATCGGAAAAGAAGCGATTGCGCAAAACTATTCTCGATTTGTGCGTAATTTTAATTTAGCATTCCTTGCTTTATCTAACCAGTGTCCGTAGGCGAGAAAATAGACGTCAAATCTCCCGTCTGCAAGAATGGACACATCTATTAAGTTCGGAAAGGGGTTTATGGCCTTATTTGATAGTACGTTCCTGGCGTTTAGATGAGACGGAAGGTCCTCATCGAATTCGGTATGTTAGCATAATATTGATTTAAGAATTAACTAATAATCATAACTCCAGGAAAAAACTCGAACCGCACAATGAGAATAGCCCAAGCTCGAGAGTAGATTTCCAAGGACAGCACATTCGCGATGTACAGCCGCCTGACTCAGACAGTCAATCCGTGCTACAGATGGAAGTTCCGCCCTGGGCCGAGTCTTATGAAATTTCTGCAACGGAGATGGATGGTAAGTCGATATATATTTGAATCTACGAGTAGGTCAATAAATTCTATCTATCAGACCGTCAACTGGCAGAAGATATCGTTGACGATAAACTTCGCCGAATTCGTCATGAGTTGGAGCCTGGAGACATTATAGAAGCCGTTGCAACCGTTGCTCGCATTGCAGGCGTTGATTCTTCTCGTAAGGGAACCCTTATATTGATAATAAATAAATTTATTAAAGTGATGACTGCATTAGCTGGGTTGCTAATCATTGGACGAACGCATATTTACATGCTCGACGGAGTGGTGGAAAACGAGGAAGGGGAAGTTATTGATGCACACGATGCTCCTAAGCGTCTACTTTTCGTTCCCGGCAGCATTGTTGAACTAGATGGCCCGCAAAGGGCGCAAAGATGGTGTGCCTGTTTTCCCTCTATACGTTTCTTTAGGTCTTAGACTAATTTCGGTGCAGGGCTCACAATCAGATTGCTACATACAGTGACAAGAAGTTCCTGTTTCGGGACGTCGCGTAAGATTTCATTTTTCATTTAACCGCCACCCGTGTTCACATATTTCCTTTCTTAGTCTTGAGATTTATTTCAAAGACAGCCGCTCCTTGCTGATTGTCTTCCTCGATAAAAAGAAGAGGACAATAGCGAACCAGCGGCTATCTGCTATTGTATCTCGTAATATATCTGATGCGCCGCCCACTGCCAATGCTCTCAAGACTCCTTTGTTCGGCAGAATGGGTGCCAAAGTGCTTTCCGGTTTTATGGAGGATGATCTATCTACTGCCACCAGGAAATGGCAAGCTAGGGAAATAAGCAATGTGAGTGTATTAAATTGTTCCTTCAAACTTGACTCAAGCTTCTCTAGCTCACATACCTGAGCATTTTGAATCAAATATCTGGCCGCACACCAAGTGATGCGACACAATACCCTGTTTTCCGTACGTATAATTACCATTATTCTTTGTATAGCTGCCGTCAATTTCCTTCATTCAGCATGGGTATTGAAAGATTATACATCGCAAACATTGGATCTTACATCTCCGGACTCTTACCGAGAGTGAGTTATTCTTCGTTTATACACGAAACAGTTTTTATTAATCCACTGTAGTCTCACTAAACCAATGGGAGCTCTTACACCTGCACGACGTGAAGCAGCCGAGTCTAGATATCTAAATCTACAAAGTGTCGGTGAAGAACCATTCCATTATGGTACTCACTTTAGCTCGTCCATGATCGTCTGCCATTTCTTGATCAGAATGGCGCCGTTTACCAATATGTTTAAGACGCTGCAGGGAGGAGATTGGGACTTGCCAGATCGCCTCTTCAGGTAATTACATTTTGTTGAAAAGAGAGCGACAACTTGTTTACCAGCTGAACTATGCTTTTCATTAGTGACTTGCCCAGAGCTTATGAATCCGCAGCGCATGATATACGAGGTGATGTCCGAGAGCTGCTTCCTGAATTTTTTACTTTTCCTGAGTACGAAGTGCCTCAAAGCGGCTTTAATACGATATACTAACATAGTAACATCTAGATTTCTTGAAAATTCCGCCAATCACGACTTTGGTGTGCAGCAGACAACTGGAGAACGGATCCACGATGTCAAATTACCTCCATGGGCGCGGAAGGATCCATTATTGTTCATTGTTTTGAACCGTAGAGTACGTCTTCTGTGGAATTTTTTTGATTTCCATACTAATGAAATACTTAAGGCCCTTGAAAGCTCATACGTTAGCGAACATCTCCCCGCCTGGATCGACCTTATCTGGGGGTGCCAGCAACGTGATCCTGCATCTTTGAATGTCTTCCACCCCCTATCGTACGAGGGTTCAATTGGTAGGTATTATCACTGAGTGTCACTGACGTATCTAATCAATCATCGAATATCACATAGATCTTGATTCAATAAAGGATGATCTTGAACGCGAGGCCACCGTCGGCATCATCCATAATTGTGAGATATTTACGTTTTCTCCTTCTAACATTCTTCTTATTTTCCGATCGCACAGTTGGACAGACGCCTCGAAAACTATTTCACGTGCCCCATCCTGAGAGATTTAACCATGGATTGACAAGCCTTCCTATTGGGATACTTCACGGAATCGAAGAGGATCCTCATCTTCTTGTGCAAGGAAGCAGATGCTTCAAAGGTGAGTCTTGTATTTAACACTGTGTAACTTGCATATCTCACTGCTTTCTTAAAGACCTCGGGCCTTCTGTCCCTGTCAGAGAACTAGTGCTCGATATTGTCGGGGAGAAGATGATACCATGTCCAGAAGGCATTCTTTGCGTGCCTATGTACCCTCATCAACAGATCGAATGGCAGAATGGGCGATCAGAACTGCGGGTAACAATCGACCATAAGGCATGCTTTTATTTCAAGCAGTGTAATCGCAAGTAATCATTGTTTTTCCGTTTAGGTTATCCAAGTTGTAGAAGACGCTTTTTGCAACTGTGCTGCATTTGCGGACTCTAATAACTTAGTCACTGGATCTAGTGATTATACAGTGCGTCTGTGGAAAATTTCACGCCAGAGTTCAACTACCTCTCCGTACCTTGCTCTTTCTCACATTATGCGAGTTCATACTGATGAAGTTGTCTGTGTAACGGCTTCACGGACTTGGTCATTAGTTGTTAGCGGATCTAAGGACGGCAGCGCGGCCCTTTGGGATCTCAATCGAGGCATCTACGTTCGATCCATTTGGCATGGGCATAATGATCCGGTGAACTTAGTAACTATAAATGAAAGCACAGTGAGCACTTTCAATTCATATTTTATCTTCAGAGTTTAATGATGTGGAATACGGAATAGGGCTATATCGCAACCTGCTCTCGTTCGAAACTTAGCCTACATACCGTCAATGCGCGACCCATTGCAGTTCTCGACCTCACAACAACATCATCATTTTCAGACTTGGTTCCTACTATAACTTCCATGGCGTTCCATGAGCGCGAATACTCACACCTCGGTGTTCTGGCTACAGGCGGCCCTGACGGATCCATTACATTGAGGACCTGGACGGCCGACGGAACTCCAGAAGGAGAGAAAGCGCAGTGGGAGTTTGTTACCATCCGCACGATGAAGGTTAGGATGGTGGGTCGGGGAGTCCATAGACCGCCGAGCGTTACTGCATTGAAATTCCTTGGGTGAGTGTAATTCTTGTCATCATTCTTGCACACGCCTCACGCCATGATAAGGGAATTTTTATATCACGGCGAGGAGACAGGAAAGTCGTATGTATGGAATCTGCCAGAGTGAAGAGCTCAGGTAATCTAAGATTTCTTTGCTTTACCCTTCCCTCTTTTTATCATACTTTAATACATGTAAACTAGATACAGATACAGTGAGATTGCAACAGGAACTTCGCTTTACTGATTCACAAGCCCAGAGAGTAGGAGGATCAATGGATTCAGAACCTATACAATTAGCTTTTCCTTCTATGTTGCATATTGCATAGAATGTCCAACAGTATGTCGATGAAAGGAACTTACAGATATCGTATAGCTAACTTTCTCTGTAAATTGAAATTCGTCCGTACTTTTTCGAATCGCGGAGCTCAAGTAGCTGTTATCGGTCTGCAATGTCGGGAAAACTTATTGTTGTCATTTTGCTGAGGTCGCAATCGTGAGGCATGCTATTCGGTTTATTGGCCTTTCGCATATTGATCAGCATTCGTGTTGCAGCTACGGAAGGTAGAGTACCACTCCAGTTGACTGCCACGGTAAAGAGATCAATAGAGCCTTGCTGCCACACGACAATATTGACAATATATGCCGCGATGTTTCTGAAGAAATAAATCAGAATCTGAGAACAGCATGGCGTTACTACTAACATTGAGAAATAAATTAACGAGTCTCTCATGATTACTTTCATCATAACTGCGGTAGACCACTTTTTGTTTGGGAATTCTCGATAATGAATGTAGGCCTTGTACGTGACCGAAACCAACATCGCGAAGTCGAAAATCACAAGAGGAATTCTAAAAAAAAATGGACAGTAAATAACGCACTCCACTCTCGCGCCAGTTCACAATTCTCACCTAATGGCGTAGAAATAGTTAGGTGGATGAACAAGGCAAAAATTATCTTTGGGAGTATACTGTGGTAGATTGTCTGTTATGCAGGCATGTGAAATTAATGAAAGCAACTTCCTCGGAAGACAGTATATTCAAGACGTACCGAGTATATCTACTATCTCAAGACAGCCTAAAGTAATCAGGCATGCAACTTGACAGACGAAGAGGGCGTATACAATCGCCATAGGCCTCATACCTATACAAACAAGGTGAGATTAAAATTATGCAATTCATATGGCCCTGAAACTTACTTCGTGTGTGAAGTGCGCGCAATCGAATTATAAAGATAGCTGCCCGTAGAGGTGGTTAGTTCTGGTGAGACTTCGGCAAGACCATAGTGTATGATACCTTCAACCACGAAAGTACCAAATAAAGCTACATCAATGTGGTTCAGCATAGTTTCTGCCATTCCGCAGTGAGGCCCATATTACACACACCTATCATCGTAACTACGGGGCTGTAAACTAGACCTAAAAATCATGCGATCAGGCCAGGAGAACCCATAGCTACTGCACGAAGAGTCGTACAGCTGTACAATTAAGTAAGGATTGAATGTCTTTATAGTAGTCACAAGGAACGCCTTACATGCTTCGGTCCAGAGATGTGTCTACTGTTAGATCCACTGTGTCATAACCCGCATATATTCACATTATTTAAACCGATGTGAAAAAGAGTCACAACTCACAGAATGCAAGAATAACTGAGGCTCCCAGCCTATAATATCGATTCTGAGATTATTTGGTTAGTGACATAGCCCTTTAACTCGTGCCTCACACTTACTAAGAAAAAGAGAAATTTAACAAGGGTGTGTGGCGATGCCTAAATGTAACGTTCCATATTTAAGCAATGTTTGGTCTGTGAATGGCGGGAATTGGTATGGTCAATACCCAAAAGTATTTGATCTAAGAGCGGTTGAGAACGCCATGGATGACAAGAGTAATGCGACTTACATACCTCGTCGGGCAGTGTCAGCACTTGAGTTGAAAGCTTGTTAGCAGAAAAAATAACTCTTTTGTAATAGAACTGACGAAAGTCCCAACCGTAAAAGGCAGCCGCACTGACTGAGAAAAATGGTTAAAGTGGAGGCGATGATATGAGTAAATTTCTCACTGCTTTTAGAGCGCACAACCATCTCTCTTGAACGCTGTCCTTGGAGCATCTGGAAAACATCTGGACTGAGATGTTCTGACATAATAGACAACCGGTGACCGATAAATGGTGATACACTTCAAGTGTATAGCCAAGTTAAATAGTATGAATCGCCCTAAAGTGCGCTTATCTGTCAACTATCAGCCCGAGAAAACCATAATGTACCGCCCAAGTTAGACTATCTGCATGAATGCGTACCATATGTAGTACACAAGCATAGTGATTCGCAGGTATCCAGCACCGACCGCAGCTTCGCGCAGTGTTTCATGCGTAGACAATAGAGGTAAAAGGGTAGAGACGTTGGACGGTTCGCTAAATACTAGCTGCCGAGGGTCAGGAAATATCTAGTCCGGAACTATGAAACGATGAGATTCTCATCAAGGCAGTGCTTCGTACTATCATTTGGTCCGAGCGTAGCTTAGACAATGTTGAGTCCGACTTGCAATAGTGGAGAAGATTATTGTTACATGCACATTCGGCTTTAGTTATTCTTGCACCGCGGGGAATTCTTGATTCCGAGGGATGAACGCAATGGGATTAAAGTTCAGGAAGAGTTTCAGTCGAAGAGGATCTTGAACAGGCTGAGAATGGTTTCAAGTAAGAATCCGGTGTGCTGAAATCCGGGAAGAAGAAAACGAAGTGAGGTAGAAGCGCTCCCAATAAGAGTAGATGTTTTTATACCGAAGTATTGCTTTTGATTACTATTCAAGAAACAGTATGACGAAAAGCCTGAAAATGTGACGAGACTGAATTTTGAAATCTGACTCATCAACCAGTTACAGATGCTACTGGTCGCCGGATATGATGCTATCAAACCTAAAGATATGTTTAAACCAACCCGCCAATGTCCAGCACGCCTCCTTCGCATCTCTTTTTTCGATGCCACATCAAGTTCCCGCGACTGCAGCAATATCTAATACTCCAGTAGTGATCCAAGTTGTCATGTGCGTGGAACATCTCCTGGTGCTATGTTCTCTATGTGAGATGCTACAGACACCTCTAGGCTTTTGAGTTTTCCAGCAACAAAGCTGAAAGGCAGAGAAGTATAATGACTGCCAGCTTGTTGTGATTGAACTTCAACATAGTGAGATAACTGTTGACTGTCTTTTATATTTTGTATGTAATGTATTCCTTTCAATTGTTCCATATGACACTGTATTTTCTACATTTTCTCAGGTTTCTGCAGGTCTTCTTGTAATGATGCAACTTGTTGAGACTCTAATTGTTATATTTATCTTGTTCTATTTTTTTATAGGAGCTCAATTCATTCTCAGTAGCATCTCAAAATCTTCAGATAGAAAAATATATGAAGGTAACTATAAGATCATCATCTATGACAGAGCAGAAGTCTGACTTAAAAGGTGCCTTGTCTGTTATAATGTACAGCTTGAAAAAATAGGTCAGCTCTTAGAGAATGTCCACCCTTTATTCCTAAATTTGTTCAATTCTTGCAGGTGAAGGAGTTTATAGAAAAGTATATAAGGTCATCTAATACTTGCTACATTGTTACTAGGATGGTGATTCCAATATTCAAATATAGGCCCCAAACAATGACACAAAACAAATTATTGCTATGAAAGTACTCCAGTGCAAAATCAAGGATAGTGTGGCATCCACCACATTGAAAGAAATTCTATGATCAAGGCAATGAGGTAGCCATGGAAATGTTGTCATGCTCTGTGAGATTATGGTACCAATATAAAGTACCCAAAATATGTGCCTTGTATTTGAATACCACAAACTTGAGCTCAAGAAATATATAGATACTGTCCTAGAACAGGATTATAAAGGTGACATGACCCAGTTCCTCAAGGTGTTGCATTTATGCATGAAAACAACATCATTTGCTATGTCCTCAAACTGCAGAGTACTCTCATTAAATGAGAGCAATACCCCATTGAGTAGAAATTGCTGGCTTTGGTTTAGCCAGATCCCTAGAGATCACTAGTGGCAGGCTGGCATTTGACATTTATTCCTCAATTCTACTGCTCTGTTTATAAAATTTAAAGTAATTTATAAGTCATTGCACCTGGTTATTGTGCACCCAAACTCCTGGAGCACAAGAGTTATGGAAAATTAGTAGATCTTTTATCTTGTGGATGCATTTTGTCTGAGATAACTTCTTGCAGGGTCCTATTCTTGGGGACATCTGCAGGGGCTGTGGCTGAAGCAGGGCTGCTCCAGAGAATCAGTCAGTTTCAATTATATGATGTACTGCAAGCTGAACCATGCACAGGAGCCATTTGGGCTCATATTCAATACCCTAGTACACTGCTCCAAGGTATGCATCAGACTGTTCATATTTCTTCATGAATATTTACCTAGCAGGCACTTGAAATTTGTTCTGGATCTCTTGGAATGCATGCTCATAAGAAATCCTGATCCTTGTACATGTCAGGGTTCACTATATTCCTGAAATATACTTTATCCATGGAATATTCTAGAATATGGAACATTCTAGAATGTGGAATATAGATATCCCAGTTCTGAGTCAGAGGCTTACTAAGTCAATTACTCAGCTATGTCTTACTCAGCTATGGCTCACTCAGCCATAGCTCATTCAGCCATAGATGACTCAGATGCTTATTTAGCCTAGCTATGCAGTAGTTAGTCATCCCCTCAGAATATTCTAAAAGTAGTAGTCAGTAGTATATAAACCCCTCATGTACAGTAGTTAGCCTCAGCTTCAATCTATTAGGGTTCCTACCATCAAGTGAGAACCAGCTATAAGTCATTGACCCCTCCTCTCATCCTCATCTATCTTTCCTCCTCTTGTCTTCACACTTGTTATTTGGTGGCTTTGTCCTTTGTGATAGTGTTGCCCTAACAGTCCAATTGCTCTAGAAGCATTGAATGTGATATATTTTGTAGTACAGTGGAACTAACTCCTCTGCCATCACAGCATATCTCAAATCCTCCAGCAGAGGCCCATCCTGACAGTCAGTGCCAATAAACAGCCCCAAATCCATTCTGGGTTGTCTATCTTTGAAAATCTAATAATTAGGCTAAGATCAGTTCAACAAATGGCTTAAATGTTAGTGCCAACCTGTCAAGCCAGTTAGCACTGTCCATAATCAATGGCAACTCCCTGCTGATCCTCAGTGCACTCTGTACAACAAAGCTGATGCTCTCCCTAATGAAAACACTCAAGTTAACATAGTTCATCAATATAATAAGCCAGATAAACTTGTATGAGATCAACATCAACTCTCTGCTGAACTTGACTGTACTCCTCACAATGATGCTAATCTGCTTGCAGACACAACACTGGAGTGGACACAGTTTATCAGCTGACTGGACAAGTTAATCCTGTCCAAAATCAAAATCAAGCTAGCAGTAACCATCAGTGCATTTCTCATGACAATTTCCACCCTCAAGGTGAGAGTTTTGAAATTACTGCAGTATGTTAACCATTTATGTCAGTCACACAGTCTTAAGTCAATGTCAAGCCCCTGCTAATCCTCATGGCATCTCTGGCTAAAACCACACCCCTCACAGAGAGAACATCAAATTAGCCCATTTTATCAGTGGATTAGGCTTGTCAATGGTCTCCAGAATCAGTATCAAGTCTGAGTTCCCACTGATCCTACTGAAAGGCCAATTAGGCCAGTTAACATTGCCCAGATCAAGTTCCTGCTGACTCTCAGACAACCTCTCACTACTATACCTGCTCTTGTATTAAGTTGATAAAGTTTGTTGTTGGCCCTTTATTTGAATGAGCCAGTTAACACTGTTGACTTGGAAAATCAGCATCAAGTACCCACTGTGTTGGAAATACAAGCTTGACACCTGCTCCACTGGAAGTCTGGCTGATGTCAGACCATTACAGATTGTATCAGTATGTGAATGGACACTGCTTTCCATATTACTCTTCATTCATATTCTTTATTCTGTATATAACAGCTACATATTTTACATATAAGGTTGAGTATTTTACTTGTAGTTCTTTACTTTTTTGTCACCTAAATGGTGGTTTCAACTGTATTATCAGTATTATTTCAACACACTGATCCTTAGTGTGTTCCCTGATTTCAACTTGGCCATGCACAATAGAATTGATAAAATACTATTAAGTGCAATACCCCCATTTATATGAGAACTTGGGATTAAACCCCAGCCCCAGAAAAGTCCTGGATGAGTCCCTAAATTACTTTGGCTTTTCCAGTGCTATAAGATGGCAAGAAGTCACAGAATACTCAGAGTTCAATATTTCCAACAACTTGCACTAAATCAGTCTCCTATCCACTTGTGTAGAATTGCCTGATTTACTATTTCCATATGTCCAGAATGTTCAAGCAGTAGTCATCACTAGTAGCACTAAGTGCCTCCTGTCTTAATGTCTACTACATATAAATTAGGAGCTAGTGAATGAAATTTACAGATAGATTTATGGGAGACTAGATGATGCCTGAAATTCGGAAATTACGAGTGCCTCCGGGCAGGCCGTGCCGCGCCCCATCCCCAAGTTCCCGGTATGCGATCAGTATTTGCCGTTCCGGCGACCCGGCGCGTCGACGCGTCACATCTTTTTTTTTTTTATATTCAGCAGATTTACGTGCAATAAGTATCGTAATGTACTAAGACGCACGGGTCATGCCACTTCAGTGAAGCGGACAACCAGAGTAACGTAGGTAAACGAGCAACTAGAAAGCGGGACTGGTCTGTCCAAACGAACGTAGTGTGTCCAGCTGCAATGTTCAAGTTTTGGTATAGGGTATGAGAAAAGGGTTGGTTGTAAAAAATTAAAATTAAAACCAAGTATACGTTACTCTTAAGAGTCCGAATGCTGCTCTCGGGGCCTTCGCCGGAACATTGAGGTCCTACAACACGATCCATACATGAACACCCCTTCTCGTAGCACGCGACGTGCTGTGGCTTCATCTTCAAGTGCTATGCATACTGAGATAAACTTCCTTGTCTCTGTCTCCTTCAGGGGGCACAAGACCCGAAATCCAGTTGTTAGTGCGAAAAATGAGCTTCGTAAGAAGACTGGGTTCTGGAAGTAGATTTCCTTCATCAGCGAGCCAACTGTATCCTCATCGTAGTCTGAGACAGCATCAGTAACAGGCACGCTGTGGATCACAATGCGAGTCCATGGGACATCTAGGTGCAGGGCCATGCATGGATCATCCTGGTCCTCCTCTGAAAGGCCCAGGACCTCTGCAAGCCCCTTCATTACCATGTCCTTGTAGTGTTCCTGCACTTTGCGGGCAGTGAATGGGGGTCTCACTGTCAATACAAGGTTCCCGTTACGTGTAAACGTTGCTGCCACAAAGTGTAGAGGAATGTCTTTGCTTGGGTCTTTGAAGATCTTGTTGAGGGTGTCGCATATGCGGCGTGGCGAGGTTCTCTCAACCTGGGCCTTGCCGAAATTGACGATGAGCCGGTATGGGGAAAGTGGATCACGTCTCCGAGGGGGGGAGCAGCGTGATGGACTGGGCAGGATAGATGGCTGAACGAGGGCCTTATGAGAGCCCCTATGCGGGGTGGCAGCTTTTGCTGCATACGTGGCTGTGGGGACTGTAGTGGCTATGGGGGCAGCAGTGGCTGCTTCGGTAGCATGGCAGGTGTCTGTTGTTTTGGTCGTTGTCGTCACAGAGGGAGGTCCTGGCTGTAGGACTCTTCTCTCGCTGTTGGGAGCCAAGCTCGAGGAGAGGCTTTTCAGAGCTTCTTGCGTCGGAGTGAAGTCAGGTGGGTGGATGTCCGGAGTAATGTTGGCAAGTTGCGAAACTGTTGAAGACACAGCTTCGAGGAGCGCTCTTAAGTGCTCTAGCAGGGCCTTGGCCTGCTCTTGCATTGTCGCATGGGTGGGCTTTGTATTAGGGGCGTGAGAGAAGACGTCCTCGGTCTGCGGTGTATATGGCATTGGTTTCGGTGTGGGAGCCGTGTGTGTCGAAGTTGCGCCTGTTGTGTAAGAGCCATCCGTCTTTCCCTTTTTAATGACGCGGTTGGTATGTGGGGACTTGGTAGTGAGGTCAGGCAGCTCGAATGGGGGTGCATTAGAGTCGAGGGGCTTGCTAGCTTCTGGGGAGCGTCGTCGACGCGTGCCACGTTGCACCTGATGATGGGGTGACATGTCTGACGCGTCACATCTTTCCCGTTCAAAGTCTTGCACTCAACCCGCTCTCAAACTCAGATCTAGAAAGATATCAACCTTAAAGTTCTTAAAAATCATTCTCCCAGGTAAGCCTCTCATTGGTAATACTCTACTACTCACAAGCCTCATGAATCGCTCATCGATCACCACAACTAGCATGGCCGAATCCTCCTCCCCCACAGTACACCGCAAGCACTACCTCCCGCTTGAATCCAACCCTGAAGTATTCACGGAGCTCATTCACGAACTCGGCGTCTCGCAGGACCTCATCTTCCAAGACGTCTACTCGCTCGATGACCCCGATCTGCTTGCCTTTATCCCTAGACCTGCATTAGCGCTAGTCCTCGTTTTCCCTACTACATCGGATAACTACAAGAAGCAGAAGGCTGCGGCTGAGGCAAAAAGAGAGACGTATGAAGGTAAAGGCGAAGGCGAGGACGTAGTGTGGTTCAAGCAGACGATCGGTAATGCGTGTGGGCTGTACGCGA
>JASFDH010001053.1:0-17284 GCA_036937195.1 Nidularia pulvinata
GAATCTTACAGACATGTAGCGAGTAGATACCATAAACTATCACTCTAATGAATAAAACCAATGGTCTTAAGTTGCACATCATTTTCTCTCGATCCTAAAAGTTGTAGATATTGAAATTGCTGCCAATAACAGCAAAATTGTTTGCCTTTTGAAACATATCTATTAAACAACAAAAATCAACATTAATTTTCTAGGAAGAAATCCAGATACCTATGACCATCAGGAAATGTTAAAATAGCAGCAGTGCTCAAGGATCTGATGTGTGAAGTGCAGTCTATTATTTTCTGCTATAGCAGATTGGCAAATCATTTGGACATGTGAAGGTCATCGATGCAAGAATTTGAACCTTAATAGACTATGAGAGTGTGACTTGCTTGACTTTCCTCATGGTAATCTCCAAGTATTAGGGGCTTTCTGGCCACCATGATATTCTTCAGCTTGGCCAATGCATCTTCCACCACAGTATGGTGACATGCTGCGTGGCTGCCCCATGTAAGGGTGTTGGCTGAGTTGTTTACTGACATGACATGTGTATTAAGAGAATGAATTGGAACACTGCATGTGCAATAGAGTGGATGAAAAGTAGGTTTCTTGGGTTCCACTACACCTGAGGAATGTTCTCATATATTAACAGCCAACGGTGTTCGACCCTGAAAAATGTCTGACAGTTTCCAATACCAGTTCATGGTCTTCAGAATCTGAGATTGCAATTCCGATTCTGTCTTCTTGGATACATTTCTTGCCTAATGACATTAAACAGCTCAGATATTTTTTCCCATAGCTTCAATCCAAATGTTCTCTTGATTGAGTGACTGGTGCTAACATTATGCATGGTGACCAGCTTACTACTGCACCTCCAAGTGGCCTTCCCAAATTCTGTCACACATTAGCACCATTTAACATTTTCTCTCCCCAAAAATGACCTGCATCTATCTGTACCACTATGTCTCATGCACAAAGTTCCTGTTCAATTTCCCGATTTACACCCACACCTTTGTCCCTTTGCCCACATTCCAATACTCCCACATCAATGGACTTTGCATTGAATCCAACACAGTTTACCAATGATAAGCAAAAATAAATTACACTGTCATTTTGGTGGACCTGCAGAGAAGAGCACTGTGATGGAATTTTCAGAAATAAAAATGATATTTATCTGGACCTCCAAGGACTTGCTGTAGGATTTTAAAATCCAAAATTTTATCTTCTTGATGGTCTGCAATGCTTTTAGGAGGAGACACCAAGATAGGATTTTGGAAATAAATTAAATTAAATCAAGCACTATAGCATAAGTTAATATGGTTACTGAAGAAAAGTAAAATGACTGGTCACTTTCTGGGATGATTGCAGTAGAATCAATGTATTCTACAAGACAGTACAGTATGTATGGCTATTTTTTTTTATTGTGTATTGAACAAGAAGACAAGTTCTGGAAATGTAGTCACTCCAAATTTCAGTGCTTCTAGGGACAAATTTCAATTATCACAATTCTGCTATTTAGGCCTGACACAATCATCATACCTAAATGAGCATGTTTTGATGATTGGCCTCTCTAGCAATATTGCACATGAGGGTTGAGATCGGCTAGATATACATTGTCAATCGAGGCCGAGGAACTGCAGTGAAAATTCTTTTGTGGCAATCATCAGGTGTAAATCAGGAAGTTTTGATGATTGGCCTTCCTAACAACATTGCTTGTGGGGGTTGTGATCAGCTAGAGATACACACTGCCAATAGTTGCCTAGAAACAGCAGAAAGTTCTTTTGTAGCAGCAATTATTAAATCTAAACTAAGGGTTTTGATGATTGGCCTTTTTCACAAGAAATTATGTTGTGTCTGTCAATGCAATAGTACGGACCAGGCAGCTGTGAGCAGAAAGTGCTGAATCAATTGCCCAATTTGGTCAAGTCAGGGCCTGTGGAATCAGGCCTAGTAAGGAAATCTCTCTATTATAGCTGTGCCCCCTTATTGTTATTCCAGTTGTTGCTCTGCATAGCTTGCTAATTATCACTTGGTCTTTGCTCTTGGCAATGTAGATTGATAAGTTGGGTATATAAGCCTGAGATTTATTGTTCAAGCCCTCGAGTACATAGTACAACTGAACAAGTAGTGTTCAAAATTGTTATTGCATGAATTGTATAAATACTTGCTCAAAAACAAGAGAAGAGAACCCTACAAATACTCTCTCAGAAACTTTGCAGAACTCACTAAACTTACTACACTCTCATCAACATGACTAGTGCTCAGACAATTTATGATGCTGTGCCTACAGACAAGTCCATCAAGTTTGAAATCCCAACAGACAAAAGCAAAACGGACTATCAGATCTGGCAGGACACCAGCTCCAACAAAGACCTTGTCAAATGTGACTTGTGCAAACAATCTGTACTGCTTTTTGGTGGTGTTAGATCTACCATGCACTTAAGAAGACATTGGGATAGGTCTTTACTGTTAACCCCCTATTCCTGTGGGATTCTGCTGGATTCTGGTGGTTTCCACCAGACTCTGCTGGACTCCACTGGACTCCCACCAGAGTTTGCAATGATATATCCTCACTATAAACTAGTGTTTTAGCTTAGCTATGTTACATCCACAATCTCTCCCAACATCTTCTGACACCTTCCAACTCTATGATATGATTCTCTGCTATGCTTCTGACATTTTCTGCCTGTTTCCATTCATTGTTAATCTATGAGCTATTGTTTTATTATTTGATGCTCATGATACAATTACCATTTCTATGTACACTTCTGCTCAGCTACACTCCCACCTTTGTTTTTGCTACTTTTATTATGTGTCAAGGACTTTTATTATTCCCTGTAACTATAGCATTGCCACTTCCACTTTTATTAATACAATTAGCTATACTTGTATTTAAGTAGCTCTCTTCTGCACTATAGTCTCCAATCCAAATATCCATAAAGACCCTCCCTAGTCCCTGATTACAATTACCTCTAGCCCCTCTGATTCACTTCCAACTTTCCAACCCCCTTCTGACCTGCCTTCTAGTTGACTTACATTGACTAGTCCTATCTCATCCTTGACACTAGGCTTAAACTCTAGTTGTCATTAACCATTGATCACTTCTGTCACTCCCCTGACATCTAGTAGTTATCTTCTGCCATGTGGACCACTTGTCTAAGTTAGAACCCACAAGAACTGGAAGGGCACAGCACATAAGCTGAAGCCAATGGTTCTTACCTATCACTATCATTTTCTTTATTAAACACAGTATGATGTGTAAAAATTGGTCCTGGAATGATATTATGTGTAGTAAATATTCTACCATGAAACATAACTACTTACTCATTTGTGAGCAGTTTGCTGCTTTATAAAGTTACTGAAGGCTGGCATCATCATTATTGGAAGCCAAACTTCCAGCTTGCTGTTCATTACCAGCTGATATAGATAGAAAATAAATAAATAAATAAATAAGCCTTTGAACAATAAAGCTTGTTACTTACCCTGAAATGCATTCCATTCAGTTTGATTTAGCTGTGCATGTCCTTCTGCTGTCAATTCATCATTCTCAAAGTCATATTCATCATCTGCATCTAGATTGAAAAGGTTTCAGCAAAACAATTAAGGAGACCAAAGTATTGAGACAGAGAAGTGTATTAATATACTATTTGAAACACAAAAGTAGCTTAGGATATGTTAATTGGATTATTGGATCCACCATCATCAGGTGAAGGATATCCTGAGCTGGCCTGTGCAGCTACATTGACTTGCTCTTGATATTCTCCTTGGAAATGAGATTCATCCTCTACAGAGCTGAGAGAGGGAATTTTGAGAGTACTGGATTCCATATATATATATAGCAGGAGCTAGAAGTCTAAGAAGCAAAGATTTGGCAGAGAGATCCCAAAGATAAGCCTATAGACTGCTTAGAAACAGATATTTCGCTTTTTTGGGTGTATAAACTGACAGAAATGAATCAGAGATTACTTGGATGCTTGAATGTATATATTCTTGCTATATGATGCCTATTTGAAGAGTTCTTGTTGGTGGTTGGAGAAAGAGAGTGTAAAGACATGCACAAGCCATGGGGTGACCGCATTTCTGTGGCTGTGCAGATACAGCCAAATTTAGCAGTGGCAGATAACAGTTTTGCTATTTTCATCCTACAGCTATTCAAATAAATAGATCTAAAATGTGTTTATATTTCAACATATATAGGACTACATAAAATATTAAATTTGTGATTTGGGAAATATATTGAGCTCAAGAAAGAGAGTGTAAAGACATGCACTAGCTATGAGGTGACCGCATTTCTGTGGCTGTGCAAGTACAGCCAAATTTGGTAATGGCAGATAACATTGGGCCATGGTAGATAACTGTTTCACCATTTTCATCCTACAGCTATTCAAATAAATAGATGTAAAATTTTCTTATATTTCATCACATATAGGACTACATAAAATACTAAATTCGTGATTTAAGGCAATATATTCAGCTCAAAAAGTCGAACGGAATGTTGAAAAAATGCCAGAACATAGCCACATGGCAGATAACACCCAGTACAACCGGAGGTAAACTTTGTCAAGCTATCGGAAGAGACTGTCGATGACAGCGGGTAACTATTGCCAGGGAATATGGGGAGAGTCTTCATGACGCAACGAGAGCGTTGTGATATTAGATAATCACGTGATCTACTAGATTAGATTGCATAGCTTACATACATTAGATTACGAGATCGACTGTGGCTGGGTTCAACTGTGCAGTTGGCACTGGCGCGGGGCCCATCTCACACTGGTGTAGGCAGGAGAAGGCACATAACCCATTCGCCCACCTTGCCCGACTGCTACGGCTCGGGCTTTACGATAATTGAGGCCGGGCTAAAGCCCTGTGAGGCCGTGTTGCTTAGCCGGGCTTGTCCCGGCTTCATTGACTTGGCTTGGCCCGTCCTGGGACCTGAGGCCGGAGCCAGGACATCACTATCTTCGACAAATCCCATCCCGACAACAACCCCACCGTATCCGCATCCCCCGTTCATTTTTCCATGATGCGTCGCAGGAATGCCGGGACCTATTTTCTGCCGCGATTCTGAAGGAGCTTCGTTTTGGCTCCTTCGAAACTAGTATACAGTTTGGAAGGTGGGTAGCGTCCATAGCTCTTTGTCCCGGATCTACTAACACGGCGCTGCCTAAGGAATCTCTCCTGCTTGATATTGCTGTTCAGGCGGGGTGGGCAGAAGGCATCAATGATGTCAAGGATTGTTTCAACTTGACTCCATATCCGCGCTCGTTCGCCACCGCTCTGGAGAAACAAGCAGACAACACAGATGTCGTCCACTTGGCCATCACCACGACAGGGCCTGCAGTCGAAAAGCATGGCGAGGCACACGATCTGGTTACAGAGCTTCCCGAGATTAGACATGAGTTTTTGTTACCTTATACTATTCGAAGGTCTCTTTACTTCCGTACAGGCTATCGCAAGATCGTTTCGACACCGGGGAAATCGCCTTCCGCCGCTGCCGGTTCCAAGGAGTATATTTTCGTCCGGGCTCGTGAAACTGAAGCTGTCCATGATGAACGACACCCACTCAACCCCGAGTTCCCAACAGCTGCCCCGCCAGTCGATTTTGTACGTATATTCGAAGCATGCATTACGAAAGTTGATCTCATTCTGTTTCAAATCATAATGTACTTAGAACTCTGGAAATAATAGGCCAGGTGAAGTCGTCGTTGGTATCTTGTGAAATCCTTCCAAGATCTGCGGATTGTACTTTCATCAGCCAGGATTGAACCGGTACATAAATCATATTTTTCTACATGAATCTTCTCACCGCGCTGTCCAATCGACTTTTTCAGGCCTTCACGCTGCAGGGACACACGCCTCACTCCATAAAATGTTTGCGGACGAGACCTTGACTTATTACTACAAAAAATTTTTACTACTCAGCAATTTAAACCCGATTCTTATAGGGTCAGCATGATTCTTCGATACAATCCCATTGCTTGATGCTAAAGAAACAATGATTAGTATGTTCGTCGCGACTAAATATTTGAATATTGACCTGCTATATTCAACTCAAAAGATGCACGGGGTCCTAGCCTCATTGCGGTTTGGCATATCAAGGCTTTCTACCCTGGCAGGGCATGAATTTGGTTGGTCAAGAGAACCACGTTCTTAGTAGAAGGCATATTAATTTCTGAGATTTAGGGATATTTGAATTTGACATACTCTTCAACGAGATGGGCATTGCAAGAGTACTTGAACTGACGACGAGAACGTAATATATCAATGTAAATTTCATGGTGCCTGTTGAATGAGGAGGCTGAGGACACGAAGTGCAAACCCACAGTTTACGTTTCGATATGGTCTTTTATACTCATTTTACTGGCCAAAGTTGCTTTCCAGGAAAAAGTTGTAGTTTTCCTATGGCAAAATAACTCGAAGCCATCACAACGCAAGATATTGTGTGAGCCTCTGCTTTACGGAACCGTTGACCAACGAGTATGTGTGTATCTTGGTCTTCAAGAATAGAACTAATGTCATAACTTCATTCTCTGGGAAATATGGTCCAGGAATACAACTACTTTCCCAATATTTACATTCCTTCACAGAGGAGTTCAATGCAAGGACTTTTGAATGATGTATCATTGAAGTTCATCACCGCTCACTTCAAATTATCATTCTGCACTTGGAACTCTGGAACTTGAATAACGGGAAAGGGACTGTTATAGACGGTATCTTGTGAAATTTATTCCTGTTCTGCAGAGTGGACTTCTCTAATGCAAAACACAGGGACTGAATCATACTTTTCTACTTGAATCTTCTCACCGCGCCGTATAACATAATCGTCGATGTGGTCGTTATCGTTGATAAATTGAGTGCTTCATCATGCTTCTAATGATTCCGATGACATCGTAAATCTAAATCTGAACCAAGCATCCCAGTATTCGTCAATGTTGTTATCAACGTACATGGCCAACTTGTCACAGTTTAGCCATCATAATACATTGGTGTACTGGATGTACCATTTTATCAAAAAAAAAAAATCATTTGGATTCGATCACCATAAAGCATCTCATAAATACGAGGCTGAAAGAAGACTGACTGAAAAACCTTCTTTTGCTGCGTTCTTCCTTGACGATGGCAATTGGTAAAGCTCTAAGCCAAGGGGTTGCCGCGATTTATGTAACCGGACTTTTCTTCGCCTTTTACCTCAATACCTTTGTCTACTCTATCCGTTGGCAGCTATTTACCGATGAAGGATGGAAATTCCGCAAGAACATTAAATGGTCCATCTTGGTCGTCACTCTGCTTATATTCATTATGGGCTTGATCACATCGGCACTCAGTGTTCAGACAATTATGGTACAAGCCATTGGTTGTGATAGCCCAACTACACCTGCTGTCCCGAAGATGACATGGCAAAGAATTGTTATTGTAAGGATAGCTTTCTAAGATCTCATAAATTTTTAAACCTGATCTCAATATTTCAGTGTACCTTCACCGATTTCTCTGCAGTGTTAGCGGACACTATTTTGGTAATTTATTTTCGTGCATTCTGGCTCACTTAGGCTTATTATGATTATGCTCTATTTGAAGATATATCGATGCTGGGTGGTATATGGAAAGTCTCGCAAAATCATCATCATACCGGTCATTTTTTGTATAGGAAGCTTGGTATGCGCAATTTTGCAAGCATGCTGGCAATCGATCCAGCTTGGGGTATTACAAGTGAAATTTAGTCCCGTAAACATGTCCGTAGGACCAGGTACGGTCCTAACTCCATTCTGGGGGTCGACTTTGGTGCTGAACGCTTATTGTACCTGTAAGTGTTTGATGTACGTTGATCATACGCTTACTAAATTTTCATTCGTTGTTCTGCATAGCTGCAATTGTGTATCGCATCCGTAATGCTACAAAAGACTCTTATGCTTCGACATCAAATCAATTGCGATTTGTTATGCGCGTCTTAATCGAATCTGGAGCCCTGTACCTGGCTATCACCATTGCGCACTTCGTCGTCTGGTTTACTCCAGATGTTAATGCAATTACCATAATATCACAGATGGTAGGTTATAAACAATTTGCATGGGTATGTATAGAGGTAACATTCATTTCTTTTTAGAATGGACCAATTATAGGAATTGCGTTCAACTTGATAGTGATACGCACATCTAATCGCAGTGCCGATGAAAAAATTGAAGCACAGAACCAAGCACCTACGACGACCTTGAAGTTCAACGCTGGCACTGCCAGCACTCCCAACGACAGCCACTTGATATGAACAAAAACACTGGAGATATAGAATAGTACGAGCATCGTTACCACAGGATTGGAGACGGCATAATTTGAAATGAATTCGTGCACTCTGGGCAAGCAACTCCTGTTCTCCCACATCTCCGGGTCATTTTGTATTTAAAATATCAGATAGAGTTATTTAGTTCGAATATGAGGATTATTTAATATTGCGTATATTTCGTGGTACTCGGAAAGAGTGAAAAGAATATCCAGTTCACCATTCTATCATCTGTTATCACTCGCGCAGCTTGTCTGACAGGCTTGTGTGAACCAAAACAGATGATTTCAAGGATCTAATCCTTATCTTCTGAATCTCCCACGGCGTGATTCCCCGAGAAGCCCGAAGAAGTATTATGACTTTCTCCCTGGTTTGTTACGGCTGCTTCGGACAAGTGTTAGACAAAACATGAGAGATGATATCTCTATTAGCATGCCAGCAGACTAGACTGCAGTAAAATAAATTCTAAAGTTGATTATTAGTGACACAGGGTGCAAAGATATGTCACGACGGTATGTGACAGCTTTTGGCGGATGTGATGGACATGACACACTGCATTCTGCCAAGCCAGGAGAGGGGAATATTTCCCTTGACGCACAAATGATGTGTTAATTAACGCTAGCTTTTGTCAGCGAAGATATATATATAACTTTTCGAACATCACTTTATACATACTTGGGTAAAAAAAGTTAACATTATCCCTTGACTCTCACTGGACAGACATGGTTTTAGCTTCGCGAACTGTCCAGATATTACTTGACTGTCACATCCGCGATGCTTTCCTTTCTGTCTGGGAGCATATTACACTAATTGATACTCATGCAGCATCTCTGAGGTATCTTTAAATAGAGGGATTGCGCATGCACACCCTGTGTGAAATGACGTTGCACATATCACCTGGGGTGAAAAATCCGTTGCGCGCCCTACAGCATCAAACGCTGTAGAGCAATCAGTTTTCAGGGCCCTCAAAAGACTAGGTAATAATCTCTTCCTTATTCCTTCGTGACTTTTGCAAGATTTTGCAAGACGTTTGAATCTATTCACGGTGATTTGAACCCAGGAAGGCGTCGATCTACATTATTGCTCATGCGCAACAAAAATATCGCACCAGGTGAAAAGCGCACCACAATTTCACACGGAGTGTACATGCGCAATCCCGCTAATATAAAAATATTTGTTCGTTTGGTACAACGCGGAAACGTTAAGGGTTCTCGCGCCCATTGTCATATCTGCTAAGTCCGTCTAACATTATGATTATGGGATAGAAAGTGGGTATAATATCCCATGTATGAACAATTATAGACTGATCCTTGTTCGGTTCATAATTGACGGGATATTCTTAGACTCACCTAGGCTTGTTCCGTGAGGCCTCGTGAGGGAACAAGGGAGTTTCACGCTTCAAAAACTCATAGAAGGTAGCAGTTAGCACATGTGTTTATTCAAGTGAAGACACAACTTTATTTACCTCAAGACGATTCTCCGTCATGTCCGATGTTCTGTGCCGAGTGATGTTTGTCTCGTAGCTATATTCTAGAACATCATCCGGACTTAATAGGCAGACAATTTGGAGTCGCTTAAAATCAGCCTCATCATTCAGGCATGTACTAGCTACAGCTTCACCATCGAAGCACGTTTAGCATTACAGTAAGAAGCTCCAGTTATACGTGGATTCTACACTACTGATACGAAGAAGATAGAATATATTCATCAAGTTACAAAATGTTTCATAAATGCTACTATGCAGCTGTTGCGTCTACACTCGTTGTTATCGGAATTCTTTCCTCATTCTTTTCAAAAATACTCTCTGTCAAAACCTTCAATCCAGTTCAATTACGGAAAAGTTAGTTTATAACTTATTCATGAACTGCTAATTTGTACTAATCATATTTATACAGCGATCTCCACTATAGGGACCGCCTATGAATGGGATATTGTCCTTCCTCCTGTTTTAATGGACTTCCAAGATAGTGTCAATTATCCGCTGAATGGATCTTTAGCAGAGATACAATGGAGCTCATTGATTCCCAAGAGCGGCGGAATCATATATCTAGGTGAAGAAAGGCAGCCGTTCATGCTATCATTTTTCCACCAGTTGCGCTGTCTTGATATTATGCGACGTGCATATATAGAAGGAGCTCCAGGTGGTGGTGGGGACTCGAACCCGGAGCTTACTCGCCATTGCCTCAATTATATTCGACAGATGGTGTACTGTAGGTCTGATTTGCGACTTGAGCAAGTAGTTGACCCTGAGCGGGGACCTCGTTCGGTTCAAATTAGGAAAACACAGACTTGCCGTGACTGGAGGCTCGTATATTCGAAACTGGCAGAAGTAGAAAAATAAATAGATTATTTACATATGGTACTTACTACTCTATACTACATCTATGCGATCACGTTCCAATGTGTAATGCCGGATTGGCGTTATAGTATGTAAAAAGTGCTGGCATACGTAGTATTGCTGTGTTTCAAAATCGCTAACTTCTTGACATTTCAATTTTTGTATATTCCATCGATTCACTTCTACATTCACCGCCATCGTGAGAGCCTTGACGTTGTGTTATTTCTCATGCTGACGAAAATATTACTCCAGTAATGAAGTGAATCGGTAATAAAGAATACATCAGCTACTGTTACCATCAGAATGTAAGTTAATACCAGAAAGTTACATTCACACGGTAGGAGTCATCAAATATGCCTATTGGGCAGAGGTCTTTCATAAGTAGGGCTTCCAGTTTCACAGGGTGTAAACATTAAGAGCCTTTCCGTCCAAGTGAATATGCCCAACGCCACTTTTGCTTCAAAGTACACCCTTCTGAACAGGGATCCGGATAGCGACAATGACGAGCGCTCTTTTGAGACCTTGCGGCCCGTATTGGAGGAAGGTGATTGAGTATAACAATCTACGCCAGTCTTCACTGTAATGACACTATCAATTTTAGATTCCTTGTATCGAGCTCAGCGGAATCGACTCTTCACATTGATAAACGTTTCATCCGTCGTTCTGGCATTGGTGTGCACGATGATCAACGTCGGATTCATCTTTGATTGGAATTCTCCATCCTCAGTCCTTGGACTTTCTCCCAATAATGTGCCTTTGGAATATGCAAATTCATATATCAACCTCGACACTGCTGTCTATGATATCCCATTGGCGGTTCCTGATCCGATTTTCAATTTTCCATTATTGGTCGCCCAGATCAATCATTCAGCACCTCACAATGCTTATCCTGACACACATCACTACATGAGCAAAATGGGTACGATATATCCTGAGGACAGGAAGGTTCTCATTAACCCTGAAGTGAGAAACACTGTTTCATGTCTTCATATCTTTTAATTGAAAGCGATGTGTAAACCAGACTTCGACCATAATGCAGTTTCGGATTTTGGACTTCGGAATGGAAAGCTGTAAGCTAGTGCTATCCATGCCTTCTGAAGAAGTGGCTATAGAAGAGAAAAACCAGACGATCAACCTTTCAAACAAGTCGGTTTCGATTGACATATGGAAGCTTCAACCTTCAGCGGATCTCTTTGACCCTTCGACTTTATCCTGGTCCTCTCGCCCAAACCGCATCCATCTTGTTACTACATTGGATATTCAAATGGGAAAAACGTTGCAGTCTGAAGCATTTCACTGTCATTCTGCTTCATTGCATGCATTCGAATTTGCGTGCGGCAACTCAAATTGCTATGTGGAATTCCAGCAAGATATTTTCGAGCCACTTCTAGGTAAATTGCATTTTGGAATGATTAATCAAAATCTCTGATATAACATAACAGCATTTTTAATAATGCAAGAATCTTCTTTATGAAGTTACATTGTTATAATATGTACGTCGATGAAATGTGTCGTGGTTTCAAATGATTTCGAATGGGTCCACAATACAAATGCCTTCAAAACCATTATTTTGTGGCCTGGAAAGATTCCAAGTACTATTACAACTATGCTCATATCAAATTGCAATTGAATGTGAGAGCTTTTACTCGTAGTAAAGCGCAGTCATATTATCAAAAATATATTTGTGAGGGTCTAATCTGGTACCAAATTCACTGAGAGATGGGTGGGGAGGGATCCGAGACGAAGATGTTGGAAGCTTGCAACATATTGAGATAATCTCGGTTGTTCATGAATTAAACATATACAGTGTATAAAAAATAAAACCAGATACCTACAGCGATCATTTTTGATTGTGTATGACACCGGTATACCGTAAGTATGGTGATCAAGGTGAAAGTACATGGGGCGGTAGTATCGCACCCTTCCACCATCCTTGGCAAGGATTTCCCATGCTTCTCCACTTCACTGGGTATCAGACATATATAAACCTTTACTTTTACGGAAACATGAAGTGAGCAATCCGATTCAGGGCCGAGAAGAAGATAACCCTTGAATAGTAAATATCAGTCATATTTGAAGTTCGATCTTATTCATGATAAATTCTGCGAACATTCCGTCGTTCTGATTTCATCTTATATAATAAGAGTCAATGCATAGATCAGGAATATATCCTGTTTTAGGTCTCATGAATATGGGAAAATATATACGACCCTAGTTCAAAAGAGGAGGTGAGCCTTGTTCAACTTGTGTCTTATTTCCTTCGTTTCGACTGCTCCAACATGCCCAAGTGTTCTTATTTAGCATTATCCCGCGTCAAGAAAATTTTAATATTTGCCATTTTTGTGGCTTTAACCAACCTATCTATTACAATATGTCGGGCACTGCGTTTTCGCCAAATTACAACGAAAAGTGCTGCATACTGTAAGTTATTTGATATTAATATGAATTTATCTATAATCTTACTATTCGAAGCCTACATTGGAAATGACTACCCAGAGTTCTTCCCTGCTCACGAGCATTCAAGAGTTGTGCTAATCGCGGAAGAATCCGTGCATTATTCAGTCTTTGGAGGCGAAGCACGTGAAGAGTGGGCGACAAGTCAGCCTCTCGGAGAGCGATTTCACGTTAAACTAGGACCCGAAGGTCGTAGTTTCGCCCTCACTATGTTGCACGAGCTCCATTGTCTCAGAAATATGCGATCTGGTCTTGCTGGTGCTCACGATGCATACACGACTCATCATATGCATCACTGCCTAAACTATCTGCGGCAGGGAATTCTATGCTCGCCTGACCTCGCTCTAGAGCCCGCTAACATTCTGAGGCGCAACTTTACAATGGAACGCAATGGAGGGATACATGTCTGCAATAATTGGGAAGGATTATATAGTGATATTGAGGAATCATGGGCACAAGAGGCGACACTGTATGGATGAAAAGATAGAAGCATTATTATTAGTTCGGATATTAATACATACATGGCTAGTAGCCGAGATTTAAGTTTTCTACAACGGAATCCAGTCGGTGACTAGTAAGAAATCTATCCCACAGCGTAGTTGGATCTTATCAGCGGCCATGTGAATAGTGAATTCTAGCGCTGAAAAAGATGCACACATTGACAGGTGTAGGTATTCCGTTTAGATAGGTGAAATGTTTGTTCATTTTGATGAGTACTAAGGTTCCATATAAAGTTCGGGCCATTTCCGTTCGTCTCTCCCCAGAGATGAATGCTACTTATTTAGATCACAAGAAGAGTTTCGTAACCTTCTGTGGAAGGCGATTATCAAAGTTGAAAAATCATCCAAGTTTCTCATACACACGCAAACATCAGACGCGCTAATCTTCTGATGTATTCTAAATCAATGACAAGTGAGAATATTGGTATCATCAAGACTTGAGAGTTTGACTATTGCTTTACAGATTAAGATTCTTTTTCACGGATGAATGAAGGTGCTAAGGAACTTGATCGAAACTTGCAAATTCCGCTTACATCTTAAATTTTCTGCTTCATGATGAAACTGATATTGAACTTGTATTGCACTATATACATCAGCAATTTGTAATCGCGGCTTTAGTGTCTGATAAATGGGCTCTTGTCACGTCGTGAATCAAAACACCCTCTTACTTTCAATTATAAGTCCCATCTGTTGTAATGCTCTCCGTCTCTCAATTTTCAATCCTGCTGCAGAGCAAGCTTTCCAAATATGGAAAAGTTTTCTCTGATCCAGAAGAGTCTAAATTCAAAGACCTGCTGCTGAGATGGAGCAACACTAATCTAAAGATTCCAGGAGCTATTATCTTGGTCAGCACAGAGGAAGACGTATTGTTGAGCGTACGTATCAAAAAAGTCACTAGAAATCCACCTAACGTTTTGGTATCGACTGCAGGTGAAACTTGCGGTCGAGAACGGAATTCCATTTGTGTGCAAGTCTGGAGGACATAGCGTGTGGTCAACGATTGGAAAGGAAGGCGTCATTCTAGATCTCAGTCAGTTAAAGAAGATAGAAGTAAACAAGGAAAAGGCACATATTACCGTCCAAAGTGGAGTGTTAGTAAAAGAAGCAAACGATGCGGCATGGGAAGAAGGCTGGTGCCTTTGTGAGTAGATACCTGCGTTGAGGTTATACCGCTTGACTGAACAGTTTTATCCTTCATAGCACTCGGCAGTGCAAATACCGCTGGAGTCATTCCAATGGCTATTGGTGGTGGCCTGAGCATTATATCGAGCATTTGTGGCTTCGTGTCTGACAACATCGTATCAGCCAGAGTCATCACGGCAGATGGCAGACTAGTCGTCGCGGATGCGTCTTCGCAGCCTGATCTTTTTTATGCCATTCGTGGCGCAGGACAGCATTTTGGAGTGGTGACAGAGCTCACTCTCCAAGCTTATCCTATATCTATCCTGGGGACTCCTGAGGGCTCCATATGGACGGGTTCCATGATTTTCCCAGTCGAAAAGGCCGAACTCATCTTCGGCGCACTGGCTTCTCTTATTCCACAAACCTCCATCCCAGCAGTATACGCTTGCATCATCTGTGCGCCTCCGCCACAGAACAAGACTGTCATCCTCATCATCCCCATCTTCTTCGGAATTGCGGTGGAGGCAGAGAAATTCTTCGAGCCCTTGTTATCGCTGGAGCCTGTGATATTAAATTGTCAAAGCACACCTTATGTGCAATTTAATGATCTTGCAGAGGGGTTTAATAAGAAGGGGGGGTTTAAACGATGGGCTGGGACGAGTATCCACACTTTCAAACCAGAAATATGGATGAAAGTCGTCACATGCTTTGAGGAGCTAAAGGTTAAATGCCCGGACGCAGCTCTCCACGGAGGCGGATACTCGGTCATGTGCAATGTCTATGTCCCGGAGAAGAAGCCACAGGCAACGAATACGGCTTTCAGTCACCATGATATCAAGATGTGGGGGGTAAGAGAGTCAAAATTTTATGTGAATGTCGCATTCAACATCCAGTTTACAGGAAGCGTTGTCTTGGTATAGCGACCCGTCCTCATACGAAAACGTAATTCATTCGGAGAAGAATATGCTTGATATGGTGCGGAAAGGTCAGGGTAGAAGTGAAGAAGCTGCATATCAGAATTGGTCACGAGAGCCACGAGTAGAGCTTAGATATCGTGGATCTGAACGGCTGAATAAGCTGCAAGATTTGAAGAGGAAATGGGATCCTAAGGGGATATTTACGGAAGAGTTCCTTTAACGCACATAGGTTGCATGTAAACTAGTAAATGAGGATACACGCTTGATCAAGCTTCGCTTGCGAATTTATGATGGATGGGGGATGAGGCACGTAGTGGTTCGTCGAGGAGATCCCTCGTGATGGAACTTTAACAGGCTAGTGCATGCCGTTGCAGGTCGGTGTAGGTGGATGGAGGGCATGGCGGAGCGTGATGGGGTGTTGCATGTAGTGAATATAAATTATATACATTATTGCTGACATCATTCTAATTCATTCTAGGTATGCTGTGATGTTGTAGAGCACTTCAGACACACCTATAAGCATGAGAAATCAATTAATAATAGACCATCATAGTCCACTGACCAATACCTTGAAGGGAATCAAGTGCAGACCAGCATTTCAAAAAATTTCTCCATGTATTATCAGTAAATTCACAGAAGTTTATTAAATATTCATCACCTCCCATGTTGATTTTTTTTTAAAAATGGAAGCTATTTAAACATTGTCCCGCTAATAAAATAGGGGAGAAATATGGTATCAAAACTTTGTTTAAAATGTTTAAATGAATGCAATCATAAAATCATAACAAGGTTGTGATGGGACTCAAACTGGAAACCTCTTTCACTATGGAGAGTAACAGATCCTGACCTTTAAATACTAAGCCATAACAGCTCACCAAATTCTCAAAAGGAGAACTATCATAACTGCAAAACTATCATAACTGCAAACCTATATGTGTCACCTATTAATTTTGGACCACTGTGACTTTGTGCTTGGCTCAAGTAGGTATGAGTTAAGTAATATGGAAATAAATGAATTCCCTTGCTTTTAGCTAACTGTTAACACAGGTTTTATAACATTATTTCCTCCAGTAGGATTAGTTATTAACATATCAAAGTAGCTTCATTTATGCTTCATGTCAATGGCCATATAGCTCAATGGTTAATGCAGAAAATGTGATATAACAAACTTGTCGACCACAGAGGTGCATGTTTGAACCTGCTATTGTCATATGTGAAATATATATACAAACCTCCATTTAAACAGTTGCTTAAACATTTTTAAACAGGATATTAGCACATTATAACATTCCTTTATGTTGAGTATTAAGTGAGCATTTAAGTAACTTTTAAACAATATTTAATCACACTCTAAATAAACCTTCTCCCCAGTATTATTTCAGCCAGAAACTGTTAAAAAGTTGCTATTTAAAAAAAAATTAAGATGAGAGTCAATGAACATTTAATCAAATTTCATGAAATGTTGCTGATTATAACATAAATACATCAATTCTATGTCAGCAAAATATAGGTAGACATTATGCTACATCTTTAGCAGTTCCAGTTCTATGAACAGGAAGGAGAGAATCTTTAAGTCACACAAGGTGACATATGCTGTCACTTTTTAAGCAATGGAAGACCATTGGACTCCTCATTTCTTTAATACTCCCTTCCTTTTAAGTGGCTTAGGTTTTAGCCTTTCTTTCTTCTTTGCTTCCTT